>CM068739.1:11433710-11496210 GCA_035136125.1 Quercus rubra
TATGAAGTGTTTAAACTTAAATCCAATCATGCATGGAGTCCTCGGACCGGATGATTTGGGTAGGTAACACCCTTACGGTTCTATGAAGTGTTTAAACTTAAATCCAATCATGCATGAGTCCTCGGGACCGGATGATTTTGGGTTAGTTAACACCCTACGGTTCTATGAAGTGTTAAACTTAAATCCAATCATGCATGAGTCCTCGGACCGGATGATTTGGGTTAGTTAACACCCTTACGGTTCTATGAAGTGTTTAAACTAAACTCCAATCATGCATGCAGTCCTCGGACCGGATGATTTGGGTTAGTTAACACCCTTACGGTTTATGAAGTGTTTAAACTTAAATCCAATCATGCATGAGTCCTCGGACCGGATGATTTGGGTTAGTTAACACCCTTACGGTTCTATGAAGTGTTTTAAACTTAAATCCAATCATGCATGAGTCTCGGACCGGATGATTTGGGTTAGTTAGCACCCCCATCGTTCTATGAGTGTTTAAACTTAAACCCAATCATGCATGAGTCCCCGGACCAGATGATTTGGGTTAGTTAACACCCTCATTGCTCTCATTTAAGTTTGGTCATGACCAAAGACTTTCGACTAGATGACCTGGGTTAGTTAATACTTGTTTTATTTCCCTTTTAACATTTCAATATGGATAAAAGCGCATGACTCAAGTTTCTTATTTGATTATATGTGTCTAGCTAGTATGTCAACTTCCAGAACTTTTTGATTAAGTTAGTGCAAGTAAATAAAGAAAATGAAATGACAGCAGAGAGATTTGCTACTACCTACTACGATACATAAAGTAAAAAGGATATACTTTCATTAATGATTAAAGCACAGTACAAATCTTTGGTGTGATAGACATAGAAAACAAAAAGAACAAAAAAAAAAAAAAAAAAAACCAAAACAAGTGTCCTAGGCCTTGGACTAGGGGTCTTGGTGCTCGGCCACTAGTGCGGACTGCGGAGGAGCTACACTCGGAGCACCCACCTGAGACGCCTCGGCTTTCTCCCCTTGACCGGCATCCTGCTGGGAGACCGTTGGGCCTTCCACAGACACTGGAAGGTCTAGGTTTGCCACAGAAGCTTCGGGCGTTGAGGCTGGTTGCTCTGGAGGAGGAGGATCAGAGTCTGAGAGCGGTTGGATTTCGGGATCGTAGTACACGCTCTCAGGCCTCCTAAGGCTGGAGTCACCAGGAACCCCAGCGACGTC
Organism: Quercus rubra; assembly: GCA_035136125.1. Taxonomy (NCBI): domain Eukaryota; kingdom Viridiplantae; phylum Streptophyta; class Magnoliopsida; order Fagales; family Fagaceae; genus Quercus; species Quercus rubra. The sequence continues at coordinate 11,434,929 of CM068739.1, forward strand.
AAGGGCTTTACCCCAGGTGACATCGCAGTATTCCCTAGCGACAGCGGCAAACTCCTCGGTTAGCCTGCTCTGAGTTTCCTCCACCCCCAAAGCATAAGAAGCTTGCTTCTCGGCCTCGGCTGCCTCCTTCTGTAGCTGGGCAGCTTCTTTGGCCTGACGGAGCTCTTCGCGCAAACTTAGCACCATCTGCTTCTCCGTTTCCAGGTGGATTTGGCAGAGGTGCAACTCGCCGCGAATAGTCTCCGCCTGCTTCTCCATGTTGTTCATTCCAGCCTCAGCGCTGGCCTTATCCTGGTTGGCCTTCTTCACTTGCTCGGCCAACTGCTTCTGCTGGGTTCTCAGCACGTTCAAGTGGTCCTCCGCAGTGTCTCGGGCCTGATGAGCAGCCTTCGTCTCATCGCGAAAGCGCTTTGCCCATTCATCGGCCACGTACACTTGTTGCGCGACCTATTATGCAAAAGGAAAAAGCGTCTTAAGCTTAAGAAATAATGCACTAATAAAATGCACTGAAGTAACTTACCATGGCCAAGTCCCTTTTCATCGAAAGGAGCAGATCAGGGTAGTCGAAGTTCCTGTAAGCCGCCAGGTCCGAGGGGAGGAGGAGTGGTTGTAGCAGAGCGTCGGCCAGACGACCTGCATGGCCACCTCGAAAATGCCGAAGTGAGGCGTCCATCCTAATGGGACCGCCATCGACCTCCAGCTCGGGTGACCAGGTTTGTGGCGGCTGACGAACTGGGGCCGCGGGTCTCTCCTCGTGGCTCTCCACGGAGTGGGACCTCCTGCTCCTTCGCTCCGGCGCAGGCCTGGCCTGCTTACTGCCCCTTGGTGGGCCTAACTCCCCCTCCTCAGCAGGCTCCACCGGCCTCTTCCTCCTTAAGTCCGGATTTGGTTTGAGCCCAAGGTCAGCAGGCACCTGGGGCGGAGGAGGGGGAGGGTGTGCAATTTGTTTGGCTTTGCCCTTGTCATGAGAGGATGGCTCTTTATTCCTACCCTTCATCAATTCTTTTAAAGAAGGGCCAGTCCGAGGAGCCATGGCTTCGTCCTCGTCGGTTGTATCGTCAATATAAGTCACCACCTGAGCCGGAGGGTACACGCTCGACTGCTCGTCCGCCCCTTCCTCAGCCTCTGATATGTGTACTGTTTCCTCTTCAAACCTGAACTTGTCAATCTCTAGTTCTAGGGATGAAGAAGAGGCTGTCTCTTCTCTAAGGATGGCTTCCCCAAGGGCTACCTCGCGCAACGGTGTGACGACTAGAGGAATTCCCTGTGGAATGGGGTGGTCAACTGGAGGAAGGTCGTAGTTGGCAAGGAAGTTTGGCCGAGACACGTCAATACGTGCTAATCGGTGGTCTCTTGCTCGGATGGAATTGCCAACGTCTAGGAAGGACCGAGAGATGGGCTCGAAATCCAAGATGAGGTGGACTGCTCGCAGTTGTCCGTCCTCGTGCACGAAAATCTCTGACCTCAGCAGATAATTCAACGCTGGAACGTTGATCAGGCTGAGCTTCGGATTCGTAAAAAGTTTATCTGTCAAACAAAAGTTACGTTATTAAGCCTCGGCTATAAAAAAAATATATGATAAGTCACTAACACAAGAAAAACTAAACAAATGAGTGTAAAAATAGCGTAATAATCCTTAGTGCTAAAGTTAGAAGTCCTAGGTCTAAAGTGTTCCACCTGGAGTTCCGGCCTTGGTTGGGCAGGCTAAGCCGTCGCTCCAAGGCCCCGACAAGATCAGGTAGTCGTCCTTCATCCCCTTATTTGACTTGGGAAGGCAGGATATCAGTTTGACCACACTGTTACGGGACTTAAGGTAAAAGCCTGCCCGAGCCTCTATATGGCCCTCGTACAAGTGGGCGACGTCGTACCATGTCAATCCTAACCCCAGATGCCGATCCAAGGCGTCGATTGACCCTAGGACTCTAAAGAAGTTGGGAGCACATTGATGGGGACACAGCCTATGGGCGCGAAGGTAGTCCCGCGTAATCCTACCCATGGGAATGGTCATTCCCCCTTCTATGAAGGCAATCATGGGGATGACCACCTCTCCCATTTTCCGGTCAAACTCCACTCCCTCCGTGGTGCAATGACGTACCACCACCTCTGGGGGAATATGGTACTTCTCCTTGAACAACTCTATCTTGGCCGGAGTGTTCACTAAACGCTCGAATCTACCCATGGTTAGTCTCTATAAGATGAGGTGGTTAGCCGAGGAGGTTAGCCGAGAGTACAATGGAAGTTGGAATGCGAAACTTACGTAGAAACGAACACGGATTACTTCTCTGGTCGCTAGAGGATCGTCAAGCTCTCTTTCTTACAAAAATTGGAGGGCGCTTGGAGATGAACACGCTGAAGTCGTAAATTTCTAATAAAAAGCGAAAGGTAACGCCAGGAAGCTTTTATAGTGGGGTTGGGAAAAGGGAAAACCATAATCCCGCCCAAATATTGAAGTTGCGATCTGAACCGTTGATTCGCATTTCACCGTAGGATGTCTGGTTGAAACGCAATTCTAAGCGTTTAATGATGATTGTGCGAGTTCCCAAGCGTCAAAAGCCCTCGCGAAATGACAGAAATGGCCCTTACATGCGCCTAAATTTAAATGTTATAAAGGACTACATCGTCATTCTCTTTATACATCAAAATCCTAATTTTCCTCCTCGGATCAGAAAGAAAAATTAGAATTTTGAGGGGCTATTGTGGTGGAGTAAAATATGGGCCCGTGACCTAGGCCCAGGAACAACGTTTCATCAACAATACGCCCGAGGAGAGGAAATCGCAGAGGACCGTTGTAATTAAAAGAAGAGCGCGTAAACATCCAGGGAGGTCGGTCCGAGAGGAGTACCCTCCTCGGACATGACGTCTGTTAGCGAGAAGGACCTCGGCTTCCCCTTAGCCCACCTTCCAGGAAGTTCTAGAGGTAAAGATAGATTACCAATGCATATGGAAGGGATAAGGATACAGAAATATCTGGAAAAAAAGCTGCTACCACCGCATTAAATGCAGCACAGCTACTTTCCTGGCTGCATTTATGTGGAGAAGACCCCTGAACAGTGTTGACAGGGATCTTTATCCCCAGAAAATCAAAAGCGGTAAGGAAGGGAATGGAAACTCAAAGTGCCATGCTGGATGACAGACAAGTGGACGATGGGATCAAACAATGAAGGGCTATATAACGGAATAAACCCTTCATGTGAAAAAAGGGGGAAAAAGGAGAAGAAAGAAAAGAAAAAGGGAGATCAAAAAACAACTACTGTAGCATCGAGAGAACATAACCTAAAGGAATCCATCTTATCCCAGATCAAACCCCTCGGACTTAATTATCACTCACTAAAACCGCCTAAACCTCACTCCTCGGACGTAAAATCTTAACCCGTTTATATGTTTTAGCGTCTTCGGCCAAACACCCAGACCCCAATAGCTGTTGTAAAAATCGCTGCTAGCCCAATTCTTTAACCCACTCTCTCACAAATCTATTGTATTGGGCCTGTTGGGCCCATTTCCTGTTTCTACTAAGATGTGGGCTACAACTTGTGACCCTACAGTAATTATTCCTATATTATCAATTTTTTTTTGGATGAATCCTTGTATATTATTTTATTATAAAATGGATTATTTATAGAGTAAACTACGTATTTGATCCTTAACGTTTACATTGTTTGTCAATTTGATCCCTAACCTTTTGGTATTATGTAAAAAGGGGTCTCAATACCATTAAGTGATGAATGGAAAATGATGATGTGGCTAACGGTTAAAATAAAATAATATTTTTATGCCACATGTATTGCCACGTTAGTATAATTTTTTTTATAAATATAAAAAGTTAAGGTTAATTTTCTAAATTGAAATTATATTTTTCATTCATTTCATTTTTTTTTCATAGGAACCAAATAGGGGTTAAAACCCAAAATTGAAAGCTCAACTTCCTTTTCTTCCCTTATTTTCCTTGAAACCAAACAAGAAAAAACCAACTTTGAAGGTTAGGAAGCTTTTTTTTTTAGAACTAGAGTTTTCAGTGTTTAAACACTAAAAATTATAGTTTGAAATTACATACCAAATAGGCCTTGAGCCTCTCTTACATCTCCACTCCAGTGATAACTAAACCCTTAAAAAAAATATTACTATTAAAACTAATTAAGGTGACCTTTTGGAAGAAGTAAAACCCTGACGTTCTAACAAAGCAAGTCTAGATCTTCACAAAGAAGCAAATCTAGCTTTATCAAAACTACGACTAATATTATCACAAAGAATCAATCTAAACAGATTATCCAAAAAAAAAAAAAAAAGAATCAATCCGAACTAAAGCATATTTACACTATTACTCCAAATTATCCTCTCTATACTTTTTTTTTTTTTTTACCATTGCCAAATTTTGTTCTTGATGAAATCACGTTTATCCTTTTCTTTGTTTTGATAGAGATTTTTTGTTTATTTTTTCTGTAAAAGTTCAATTATGAGCCTCAAACAGGATGGATCGGAGTATATATTCTGGTTGAAACAAGGTTTTTGTTGATTTTTATATCTGTTAAGAGAGGCTTCCCGTGCTTTAAAGTTGTTTTTTTTTTTTTTTTTTTTGGTTACTAGGGAAATAAGGGCAGAAGAAGAAGTTGAGCTTTCAATTCTGGGTTTTTAACCCTTATTTGATTTCCAAGAAAGCAAAGCAAAATGAAAGGAATGAAAAAGATACTTTCAATTCTGAAAATTAACCTTAGCTTTTTTTTTTTTTTTGATAAGTTTATGTTAACATGGCAATACACATGGCATAAAAATATTATTTTATTTTGACCGCTAGTCACATGATTATTTTCCATTCATCACTTAATGATAAAGATCTTTTTGACACAAAACTAAAAAGTTAGGGACCAAATTAACACATTTAAAAGATCAATGATTAGATTGATAAATGATGTAAAGATTAGGGACCAAATATATAGTTTATCTTTATTTATATTATTAATAAATTAAAAATAATAATTTGTTATCTAATAAACTCGTTTACAAACTTATATATATTCCAATCTTAATTCTTTAAGTATATACAAATACATTTTAAACAAATACACACACACCCCAAATCAAGTCCCTCAATTTTATTCACCTTTGCACTAAAACTGACTGAATATATAAGGCCATTGAATCGCACCGATGGGGGTACGTGGTCAATTTGGGTGAGAGCTTAAATTTTTGGGCAAAAACAAAACAGATTTTTTTTTTTTTTTTTCAGGAATTTTATTTTATTAGAATTATATTTTAAACTTAAAATGAAATGGAAAAAATAAAATAAAACAAAGTAGAAAATTCCTCACATTATCATCACTAAAAAAATTATAAGAACAAGACGTCACTAATTAAGAATGCTATTTAGGCCCTGAATTTTATTATGCAATGAATTTTACCTATTAAGTTTGATTATGCCAAATTATTTAGTTAGGTTTTAATCACTAAGAAAATATAAGCATAAATAGTCACGAATTGCAAATCAAACAGTCACAATAAATACAAGACATTTCTTCTAAAAAAAACTATACAAGACACGATATGGTGACAAAGTGAAAAACTGATAGATATTTCTCTAAGGGAAAACCACTGCATAGAAAACTTTCCCCAAACAAGCAATTTACTATAGTAAGAAGTCTTACAACCACTTTAGAACCTTTGAATTCTTTAACAAGAGACGGAACTAAGATTCGAACCTGGATGCCAAAGCTTAAAACCAAAAAAAAATTTAATCAAAGAGCATGCACACAACATTTGTTGTATACAGTTCGTTTATTCCATGTTTTACCCTCTTTCATCCTTTAACTTGTGTTGGCCTTACTAGTTACCAACCTTTACTTTGGTGAATTTCAAACAATCAAAAAACTCTAAATCAACATTCAAATACAACTAATTTTAGTTCATTTGGATCATGGTGGAGAAATTTAAGGACCCCAAAGATTACTCGATAAGAAATTTCAACTCTAATTTCAAAATATCTCCCAATTCAGAGTCGATTTTGTATCATAAGAAGTTAAATTGAGAGAAATTTCCATGCTTTTTAAGATGGCGACTCATTTACTCTAACTTGATGATCGAAAATTTGTTCAAATTTAATTTGGACAAATTTGTTCAACCATTGGTCAAATCAGACTTTACCATTTTTTTATGAAACTCTTTTAGCATACATTTAGTTGAGGTAAACAAGAATCATCAATTTGATTTCCAATGCTTCAATTACAGTTTAGGATACAACAATAACTTTCGAATACCTACATGGGCATCATTAAATAACTATTTTTTGTTAAAAAAAAAATTATGTAGCAAAATACGATGTCAACAAGTTTATCACATAATTTGTAACAAAAAATTATGCATCCTTTTCATGAATTCTTGTGCTCAAAGTGTTTTTTTCCCCCAACCAATTGTGTAAACCAAAGAGTGTTGGTTAAAACAAGGATGTAGGATGTTCTTATTACTCAAAACATTTATCACAAAGTATTTAATTCAGCTTCCAATTCCTCTCTTATTCTTCATACATATATAACATCTCTTATTTATTTATTTATACATACATATATATATATATATATATATATATATATATATATATATAAAGAGAGAGAGAGAGAGAGAGTCAATAGCTATTACTAAAGAAACTTTTGCATGGATCTTTGTCTACACTTTAAATATATCTTTGCAGTTATGAAGAGGTATTGCATACCATGGGTCATAGGGTAGCATCCATTGTGGATAATGATCTGGCTATTTTACTACGCAAGGTATGTGATAACATTTTCTCTTATCATTTGTATCCTTCTTTGTTTTATTGTTTTGATTTGTTGAAATTTTGTTTATCAAAGTTTTTCCTTCTTTTCTTGACAACTTATTATTAAACAGCATTTATTTAATGTCGTAACACCTTTCCGAATACTTTTATTGATGCTTTATTAATTTGAGACATCTAAAGTTCAAAAATGGGTCCAATTTCACCGAGTGAGATATTTGTCTTAGTATTTTGCAACTCACCACCGAAAGTAGATTTTGTGGACAGATATTCCACTCCAAATTACCAAGTTGGCAATCTTATACTTTGAAGGAGAAGATAAATAAGTTTTGAAATGGAATGGGCATTTAAAAATATTTTCAGTTTGACAAGGATATTTTGTATTGCACTAAACATTTGAAAACAATGAAAATGTTTTCAGCTAACTTTAAGTGTTCTTTGTAGTGGTCCGATGTACAAGTTAGTAGAATGCCTTTTATGTAGGCTTAGAGTTTGCTTTTCCGATCTCATTATTTGTTCTCTTTATTATTACTTCTTTATTTTTAATTTTATTTACAAAGAAGGGTAATGTCTATTATACACACCCATTTACATTGTACACATGCCGTTTTGGGCAGAAATCATGACTTCAAGTCATGATTTTAGTTGAAAATTTTGTATATGCATATGATGTGTGTAAGTGAGTTTGTGTAAGAGACATTTTCCTAGAAAGAATGAAGAGAATTAATTATTAGCTTTTTGTCCAGAGGTTTAGAAGCCTAATCTTTTGTTTAGATATCATAATGCTCTTTACCAGGTTTATCATTTAAGAATAATGCTACAGCTACAAATTATTTTACAACATTTTTACAAACTGATGATGTGACCTACTTATTGGTTTTCATCTAGGCAAACCATTAACATCACTTTTTCATTTACCAATAACTACTTACCACATCAATATTGAGTAAAAATTTTAGTAAAAAAAGTTTGTATTTTTAGCATTACTCATAATTTTTTTTTAATTTTTTTTATACAAGATATAATTTTTACTCTAACTTAATCTAAGTATATATGTGTGTGAAGCTCCTTCTTGGAGACTTAAATCCCGGCTCTTATCCCCCACACCCTACAAGCACTTATACTTGTAGAGTAACCATTTAAAGCTTGGAAGCATAATTAATTTTACTTTTACATATCATAATATATACTCTTTAATATTTGGCTTTATTAGTAAACTTGTAGAGTGCTTTTAGAACCATACACTTAGCCACACATTTTGTGTAATAACTTGCATAAGTGTCAGTTTATAATTAGATTATTAGACCACTCAAAAAATAATATGTATATACCTAACATGTATACTTAGAAAGAGAAGTGATATGTCCACAACATTTTTATAACAAATCATAGGTGATTAATTGCTATTGGTTCAAATTTGAACCTACCATTGAAATTATTTTTTTGTCCCAACAATAACAGCCATTAACAACCTAACACTTAAAATTTATTATAAAAATATTGTGAAAATATTATGGACATAGCATTTCTCCACACGAAGATGCATGTTTTGACAGTTTTGTCAAGATTGACTAGGTTTCCCGCACAAGATTAATTTTCCACAAGACTCAAAATATTTATGGGGTTGACCTGAGTTGCTTAGGAGGATAAGCAATAACGAATGGCAAAAAGATATTTTTAATTGCTGTTGTTAAAATGAAATTTCCTTAACGACATCATTCTTACTTGATAATGTTTTGTTTTTGTATCAACTTCTTGGTAATGTTTTTTTTTTTTTTTTTTGAGAAACTCTTGGTAATGTTTTAATTAGTTGATAAATAATAAATCGATATATATGATGAGTTCCTATGAATATATACGAACAAAAATATATGACTAATATAATATTTTCTTGCACCAATATACATCACTCTTCAATTTGGTTAATTCCATGTTGCACTTTTAATAATTCTTCATGCATTACACGGTTAAAGTCAATATTTGCCCTGCTGATCACTTGCACTGAAATGCGACCTTGGGGAAAAAATGATTACTAGTTTTACCATTATTAGTTTACAACCTTCAAAGAAGTAATTGCATCATGACCTAACACACTAGGAAAAAGGAAAAGACAATACCGTCTCACACGCCAAAAAAAATGCATTATTTGTGAAGATTGATCAAAATTTCCACATGCAAAAGGTTAATTTTTCCACACCATGCGAACTATATATTTATGGGGTGACAAGAGTTACATACAGAAGGATAAGCAACTACCAATGGCGAGAGAAAGTATAGCTTCCATGTCCTTCATTGCCACTGCCACTTCTTTTATAGTCTTTGTTACTCTCATTAGTTTGCTCCCGGAGGCTTTAGGAAGAAGATTTCTACCATTACCGCCGTCTCCCAATACAGGTTGTGGAATCCACCATCAAGAATTTAGAAAACCATATGATTGCGGTACTAATCATTTCCCACCACCACCTCCTGCTTCTGGATTCACTTCGAATTCATCGTCATCATTGCCACCACCTCCTCCTTCAGAGTCCAAGTCAGCCTTGCCAACACCCTCTTATGAGGAATCTACATCATCACCACCACCACCACCACCACCACCACCACCACCACCACCACCACCACCACCACCAGGCCAATAAATTAATTTATACTGCACCTTTTTTTTTCTTTCATTGAATTTGCTTTTTAACTGTAAGTTTAATGTATTTTATTTTATCTTACCTTTACAAATTGGACAATGAATGTTGTTAGAGGATTTTAAAAATCTAATAAATAAAAGTGATATGAAGTACCATTATGTGCATGGTTGGTGGCACATCAATTATTTGTAAAGTTTATGCTTGTGTAAAAATTTGTAATATCCTTACCATGTGATGTTTTTTTTTTTTTTTTTTTGGAAAGAACCTTACCATGTGATTTGCTTATAACCAATAATGACTATGTGAATGACATCAGGAATGGAACAGAGCTATAGTAACTCAGAGATTTTATAAAATATATATATAACTTTTAATATATATACAATATACTATATTTATTAATTTGTTTCAATAAAATTATTCTTTATCCACTCGATAATATTATTGATATTTTTAAAAATTATAAATATATATATATATATATATTAACCCAAGCCCAAATAACACCCAAAAAAAAAGACAAATAATAATAATAATAATAATAATCCTTAGCCGATTCGAACTAGCCTAGGAGGTACGTGCAGCAGAACACCCACACAAATCTCACAACACGCAGCAAGACACAAATAAAAGGGAAAGAAAAGAAAAAAGAACACCTAACTTACTAAATACTAGGACCTGGGAGTGGGCGGGGTTGGGCAGATGGCAGCGGAACCAAACCAGACCAGAGTAGAAGCAGAGTAGCAGACCAGATCAGCACCACGCCGCCACCACCAGTCCACCACAGCACCACCCAAATTTGGTATTTATATCTAATCTCTCTTTTTTTAGATGATAATATTTTATCCCTTTCATATATGAATCTCTAGAGACTAGTGCTTGGTTGATTTGATGATATGAGTTGTGAAAATAGAAAGAGAGGCAATGAGGTAGAGATGAGATTGAGAGCTCCACACTCTCCGAAAATAGAACAGAGAAACTGAGAAAGAGAACATGTCCTATGTGAATTGTGATGTTGTTTTTGTCCATTAGTGACTACTTTCTTTTTAAAAAATTACAGATATTTTATTTTGTTTGGTAAATAATTAAAGAGATTATTTGTAATTCTGAAATGGATTGGTTAGTTGTTGAGTGCTTGTGTTGTGTGCATAGTGCTTGTGTGTATTTGTATGGAGTTTTATATAATCTTTTTTTGTTTGTATTTTTGCTTCCTCTAACTTCAAATCCTAACTCCGTCCCTAGATGACATGCTTGCTTTGTTACAGTTAGCCTCAAAATACCTTTTTTACAAAGAGAACATATGTTCAAGTTTGGTTCTTTTTTCTATTTCTTTTTTCAAACAAGTTTGTGTTTGTTCATGAACTACATAATTACTTTATTCATTTCACTCCCATATATAGTAAACATTATAACCAAATTCTTTACCCCTTACAAATATATGCTAAAAATTAATAATTAAGTTTAGTTAATGAGCTAGATAGAATAGTTTATGTTTATGAACAAATTATATGTTCCCTTTGTAAAAAAAGTATTTTGAGGCTAACTGTAACAAGGCAAGCATAATTGTGAAAGTTGTTGTATGAGTTGTTGTGTGTGATGATTGAATAATGAGTGGAAGCACGAAAGAAAGAATACACACAAAGGTTTATGTGATGTGGCCTAACGGTCTACATCCACAATGAGCAAGTCCTTAACGGTTACATATTATCTTAAGCACTTGTGTTACAATGAATCCAACAGACGTAAGGTTTATATACTAGAACATACTTGACTAACTATAAGTTAACTATATACTAACCTAAGGTTAATATGTTTGTTTTACAAATTCATGAGTCTATAATTGGTTTGAGCCACATGAGTCATAATATGTCTACCAACAATCAATGATTTGCACATAGCATTTCATGGGAAATGGGGCTAAAAATAACCCCGAAGAGTTATTTGGTAAAAGTAGAAATCATTGTCAGAGCCCGCACGAAAATTAGACCATACTAATATCTGTCAGCTCAGTCCCAGCCCAGGCCCTAATTTTTCATAATGCAATTAAGTCTCCTGTTTTGTTTGACAACAAAAAAACCATGTCATATACCTTGGTAAACTAGTAATGGAAGACATTAACTTTTAACGTAACCTTCAAAGAAATAAATGGGTGGCATGAATATATAAAAAACTCATCCCCTCCCATTAAATGCTCTCATTTTTTAGTGGAGTTAAGACGTATGGTATTTAAATATCAAATAAATATCACTTGTTTCACATCTAGTTAAAAATGTGAGAGAATTGGAGGATTCAATTAAAAAAGATTCTAATATCATCATAAATGGTGAAAAAAAAAGTGGTATATGAGTGATTTTGCACCACTCTTTTATTTCTTTTGGGAAAAATTATTGCAACTCCTAGAGAGATAACCGTACTCCATACACATACAAGCATATTTTTTTTAGTTTTTAATAAACAAGACAATTTTAAAATAAAATAAAAAAATCATTCAACAATTGTCCGCCACTCATCAATTTTCATCAAATTATGGCAAATTGGTGTAGTACTAAAAGAACTACGTGTGACCTTGGAAATCTGTTAATAGATAACAATGCATCTTGATTAATGAACAATGCAACTAACACATTATCATGACGTTTTTGCGATAAGGGCAAAAAATGCAAGATTAGTCCAAATCTCCCCTTGGGTTCTTTAGAAATTTTTATTTGTGGAGAATCAAGTCCAAAATTCCGAATGTATAATAAACAAAAGGTTAATGGTGCTTTAACAAGAGACAAATCAAAATGTCATAACTAAAATACAAAAATAAAATATAGAAAAAGTACACAGGTCCAAAACTTCAACCCACAATCAACAAGAAGAAAAAATTGAGAGAGGCTGTGAGGAAGAGAGGGAAGGTTCGCCTGCACCCATATTTCAATTCCTAAACTTCAAAATTGTAAGAATGTTGACTAGTTGAATAGGCTTTTACTCTAAAGTTTCAACTATGAAGGTAAAACGTGATTGGTCCCTTTTGAATCTGATTAGGGCCTTTTGTATTGACTTTGGGATGCTCTAAGTGACTAGTCTTTTGTCAATAAAAGAGGCTTTGAACCCCAAAGTCTTAATCAAAGAGGTTATGGAGATTTGCTTTAACTGGGTAAAAGGTTGGCTTGCCTTTTGTATAATTTGGGAAATAAAGTGGTCTAAATTCATGGGTTGATGTTTCCTAGACATGGCAGGCCCTTGGAGTATGCATTTGATCGCTGTAGCAAACATGGCTAGTCACTTAGGTTCAGCTATGTGTTTTAGGCAAAAAAGTGTAAAGCAGAAAAGTTGGGCCACAATCAGTCAAAGCATAAAAGTTCTTTTCGGATGGAAATTTTGGGTAAAAAACTTCCTCCATGAGCTTGGGGTGCTACTAGTGTCCCTTGCTCACTTTGTAGCATGCATGCTAGGCTCATGCAAAAGAACTGAAAAAACCCGATCCATACCTTCCAAACCACATTTTCTCAATTTCCTCAATATGTAACATAGGCTTAGGCCATGTTTAAAAGAATAAAATATAATATACACATGAATTAAGCCCACAACGAGATTAGGCTCGATTGAATCAAAATGTGTCATGAAAATGAGTATCAACATATATTTAAAGTGCTTCACATGCAAAAATCTTTGGCCTTTGTAAAACTTCTTAATAGGATTTTTTTTTTTTTGAATATTTTGCAATTGCCAAAAATAACTAAAATCATGACTTTAATCACAATTTCAAACTTGATAACGTGACTATAGTAACAATTTAACACTGTCCATTGTAATTTTTTTTTGGGGGGGGGAGGTAAAATGCAAATTTCACTCTCTAAATTTGACTAAAATTTATTTTAGTTTTTTAACTTTACTTTTGTACAATTAAATCCTTTAAATTTCAAATTTATTCAATTCAAGTTTTTTGTCCAATTTCGTTAAAAATTTGCAATTAAGTATGCAATTAACTAAAGAAATAAAATTCCCACATAAAATTCTAAAACATATTTTTCTTAATTTTATAATATTTTTTCATTTGAGAAAAATATTTTTTATGGGAAAATTTTAAGGAAATTGGACAAAAGACTTAAATTGAATTAATTTGAAACTTGGAGGACTTAATTGGACTTATAATGTGCAATTTTCATTGCAGCTTTTTTTTTTTTTTTTTTTTGAACTCCACCCATTGTAATTTTGATCTATCTTATCTTTTTAAATGTAATAAACCCTTTTTTAAGAAGAAAAATCACGTACATTTATTAAAAAGAAATCAGCCAAAGTTGGCTAAAAATACACCAACAGGGCGTCGAGAAACACCCTCCATCCACACTGGAAAATCACTAACATGCCTCACATATTTAAGTAAATTATGAGTTACAAAATTACATAATTTGTAAGTATGAGAGAAGGAGATAGAACAAAAGGTATTCATAGAAACCCAAAAAAAAAAAAAAAAACCCAAAAAAGTCTTTTTGAGAAAAAAAAAAATGCAATGTCCATAACATTTCACAAGAAATTACAAGTAGTAGGTTGTAATTAGTTGTCATGAGTGGGTAAAAAAAAATTTAAGCTGTAGATTTAAATTAGAACTAATAATAACTTACCATCTATAATTTGTTCTAAAAATATTATAAAAATATTAAAAAGAAAAATAATTAAAAAAAAAAAAAAGAGGCTCTTCCAAACTCTTAGGCAGTTCCGTAACACAATTTTCGGCCCTAATAAGCCGCATATATATTCGGGCAAAACAGAAGGTTAGGGTTTCGACTCTCGAAACTTGTATCTGGATCCAACATCCATCTTTGCCACGAATTTGTTTTCCGCCAATTTCTGCAAAACTTTTATCTGGTAATTCTATTTTTCCACTTTTGAAAGATTGTCAGCTTTCAGTTTTCGTCTTATTCATTGTTTGCGTTCACTTCTTTTTCTCTTTTATTCAGGTCTCTTATAAACTCGACCGCTCATATTTGTATTGCATAAGGTTTTTTAAGAACTTGTAGTCACTCACAGTACCTTTTGATCACGCACGTAGTTTGTGAATGAATTCTTATGTACTAGGGTTTCAAAGCTCTCTTTTATTGATTTTATTATATTTTTTTGTTTGTTTGTGATTTCATAGTAGAAAGCAATGGATGAGAGCAAGCATAAAGAAAAGAGATATGGAAAACAAGAAGAGGGAACGTGAGAAAGAAGAGAAGCAGCACAGCAGGAGAGACGAGCGTGATGGAAAGAACCCAAGAATGATTCCAATAAGAAAGGAGAATAACCTTACCCGTGAAGACACCGAGTTAAAGGATGAGGAGGAGCAGCGGAGATTGGGCGAGGAGATACAAAAGCGGAGGAGGAGAGCGAAGGAGTTGCTGGAGTACTTCATGAGAAAAAATTAAGAAGCTAAGTTGGTCATGAATGGTGGTTATGGAGTTGAGGAGCTGGAGATAAATGATTTCCCCCAGAATGCTCGATGGAGGCTTACCCGGAAGGAAACTTTGGCCCCGATTTCGGAGTGGACTGGAGCTGCTATTAGTACCAGGGGCCAGTATTTTGCACCAGGTCGGATCCCAGGACCTGGAGAACGCAAGCTTTACTTGTTCATTGAAGGCCCTAATGAACAATCTGCCAAGAAAGCTAAATCAGAATTAAAACGAGTTTTGGAAGACATCATGAAGCAGACGTTACAAAGTGCATCCCATCCAGGTAGATACCAAGTCTTAAAAGTGGAAGAATTTGATTTCAATTCATACCTGCAACCATTATTGGCATAACATTATTACCTGCTAATTCTGTTGGATTTAAGTTGAGACCCCAACTTTGGTTGTTATATGTTTCTTGGTTAATTTATGTGTTGGATAAATTTCTGTTATCTAGTTTTTTTCTTACACATGGGGAAGAGTTGCCATTTTGAGCTAGCTCTTTTTTTCTTTATAGGTAAAAATAATTTTATTGAAACGAGACTACCTAGTGAAAACGGTCACGAAGTAGCCTAAAGAATTACAAATGGAAAATTATCTACACGTGGATTGAATCTATGAAAGAATGAATAGAGTTTCTATCTTTGAGATCTGACACAAAGGACCTCTCATAAAGAGAACTAACGAAGGATGCTTGCAATTGTGTTGATCTGCGCTCCATGTCTTCAAAGGTACGTTGATTTCTTTCCCTTACTCTACCACTCACACACTAAATCAGGAACCTTCTCTGGTAGTACCCAATAAACCCCGAACATCATGAATATCAAACTCCACAACTCAGAGGCCACACTACAATGAATCAAGAGGTTATTTATGGTCTCCCCACTACAGCAGCACATACAACACCAACTCACCATTGAGTAACCCCTCTTGATGAGGTTCTCATAGATAAGAATTCTCCCCTAGCTGCTGTCCACACAAAAAAATAAACCTTCCTGGGAGCCTTGGTTCTCCCAATGGCTTTCCAAGGGAAGGAAATAGATTGTGAGACCCATAAAAACTCATTAAATGATCAAACAGTGAAATCTTCACTACTCTTTAACTTCCATCTCATCCTATCACTCCCCTCCCTTGTGAGATATGAGACTCTAGTAGATGGAAAAATGAAGCTGCTATCAATCTCACAATCATTAAAATTTCTTATTGGCTTGGAAGTTATGGCATTTAAAAAATGAAAATAAAAATCTTTACTAGTGGCTTGGGGATGGTTCATATTCTTTTGGTGTACTTTTGTTTTGTGAGTAGTGCCAGAATAAGCTCTTACAAATTATCACTTCCCATGGCCAAACAAAGTAAATAAAAAGCACAAAAGTTCGAAGTAGAGTAGTTTGCTGTAGCCATGAGCTGAATGAGCACACCCACAAGGTAACAGATTCTCAACATAAAACAACGTTATGTGTATCTGTTCCCCATTTTCTGTATCAGTTGACTTTTTTTAGGTGCGTTTGGATTAACGTTTTGCTAATCCCCTAAAAGGGGCAAAAGTATAGCTGTATGTAGAATAAAAGTAAGGTTTTCAAAAATTGTGTACAAACAAATAAGCTAATAATCTAAAAGAAAAAAAGCCAATCCAAACAATTGTTAATATGATTCCAACCCAAAACTGACGCCACATGAGTGGTTGACAATTTTATCTACAACTAATCGAGTGCTGTTTCCATGGAAGACTTCTATGTTATTAAACAAAAAACATGGTCCTTTAGGTGCTTTAGGTTTCTTGTATTAAAAAGAACAAGGCTCTGGTTTCAGAGATCATATTCATGTTCTTTCCTGCTGCTATCCAACTATCAAGAAATTTGAAATTTATGCTATAGTTGTTATCTGCTTGGGAACTCATTCATCTATTATCGACCATTTAAGGGATTGGTCCATGCATGTCCACATAACTTTACTGTTAGTTATGTGATTGCAGTTGTTTTCAGGCTTGACTTACATGCATCAATTTTCAACAAGATAATTTTCTTTGATACATTGATAATTGGGCTACTTGGCTCTTAGCAATTTTCGACAAGATAATTATAAAATTATGGATGTTGTCATGTTATCTTCACCTTTATTATCCTTATAATATATGTATCCAGTCACATAGAATGAAATACAGCTGCATATTTTCATATAGGATGATTACATCCATCTAATATTGTTTATTTACTCATTCATTTGTTGCCCATTAGATTAGATCATGAATCTAAAGAAGAAGAAAAATTGGAAATCATAGAAGGAAGAAAATATTCAAATTTCAATCAGATGTAGTCTTCAACATGTAGTATATAGAGGATAATGAAGAGACCTTACTTAATTGCTTTAGGTGGCAAAGTATTTTATTTCTATTGCTATGGTATTGTATTGCTGTCTAGAATGTCAATGCACAAGCAACTATGGTATACTTTTGGATGGTTTATGTATGAGAAACTGGAACCAACTGATACATGGATAACCAAGCAACTCAGACTGAGAATGTACAAGTAGTAATTTGGCAATAGTAAAATGTTGATGTTTCAGTAATTTAAGAACTAAAGCAAGAAAACAAAATCTTCACCAGGATTCATTGGTATATTTTGTTTTTCTCATGTTTTTCTCCTCTGCAAAAATCACTTAGTCTTACGCCTTCCTTTGCCTGTCATGCACTTAAGGCTCCCTTCTGTAGCAAATGGTCATTTTTAATTTTTTGCTACAAAATTGTAATTTGAAGATTTTATTGCTAGAATAGTTCACCTTTTGGCGGTAATACAAAAACAATACAATGGCTTTCTTGATTTTTATTTCTTGACATTGACATCTTGGGTTAGTTTGTAAGATTTGACTCCTATAGGGTTGAGAGGACTAGAAATTACGTGGAGTATTACTTACAACACAAAATGGAGGATAATCGTGGGGTGAAACTAAGGAACCACAGTAAGGGTTCTGATCGATTAGTAATTTTAGTGGATTGAGCTCTTTGAATCCAATTTCACAAGATTAAAATGACATACTTCCTAGGGTTCTGATCAACTAGGAGGGTTGATCAAAGGCATTCCAAAGAGTAAATTAATTTTTGTGTTTCTAATCTTGGAATAATAATATAGGAAGAATTTGCTGCTTCTATGAGGATACATCTCTCTTTTTGAATTGTGGTGATCAGTCCTATGGAATTTGTCCAAGGCTCCAAGGCTATATAGTTGGGGATCTGCCACTTTGCATTAAAATTAAAAGGAGTAGAATTTGGTCAAGGTATTAAATTCCCATTTGACGGGTTAAAAATGTTTTTCCATGCTTACATTGAATTCTGAAGGAGCTCGGTAACCGAGCTATGGGAGCTTTCAATTGGTCCGAGGATGGGTACTCCCCCAAGTCTGGAGACTGGTTTCTCTTCTTTGAAAACCGCCTGTGAGTATGTGGCAGGAATAGGATTTAAAAGGTCCTAGGCTTACCCCTTTAATAATTTACATTGATTGATTAAGTTAAATATTACTATAAATCTAAAGCTATTTCTAATGTCGCAACATTTAAAATTTAAATGATAATGAAACTATGTACATTGTTAAATAGTACTTAAATACAAGAAATAAAATCATATTCCTGAAATTAAAAAGCTTCACCCTCATAAATTACTTACACCATATGCATGATACCTAGCTAAAAGGGGTTTGCTCTGTGCTCTCCCATTTGGGAGAGGGCAGGAGATCCTGAAGGGCTTAGTCCCTTTATAGGGGTAATCATACAAACCAACCCAAAGGGTTGTAAACGGTTTCAATTGGTTGGGTCGATCAAAATCAAGTGCAGAGGATATAGTTTATTCAAATGGTCAGTCAGGTTTATGTGTATGATAAAATTTTTCTCGAAAACCTGATCATCCAACCGATATTATACCCACATATCTCCTTATATTTTAGAGGTGTTGCATTTTGATTTGGTGCTTGGAATTTTATCTTGATCCATCCATCTGTAGCTTTCCCATCTTCCCTTATCAAATAAGGCTTGTCTTTTCATTTTTTATGACTTGTCTCTTAATCCTTTATTTCCCTAGACTATCAAATAAAGAAATGGGTATCATGAATAATTTGGGAAACATGAACACGCCAAATTGGGTAATGTGTCCATGTTGAACGCAGATACCACGCCAGCAAGCTTGCATGCTTGATCCGTACGTGTCTGGAAAAAAAAAATTAATGGGTACACAACCCCTGAGCACGGTTACAACACAACTATATATCCCAAAAATTAACATAAAAATGCTTGAACCTGGTGCGATCTCCCTCTCTTGTGTTCTCTTCAGCACTGAGATAGTCTCACTCTCTCTCATTGTTTCCCTTTTCTCTTTTTTCTTGACTAGGGAGTGATTAGTGATTTTTGCTTCTATATTTGTTTGTTTGTTGTTTTATTTGTTGTAGTATACTAATATAACCATATTGTGCAGATCATTTACTTGTATTATTTCAATTTATTAAATTGAATTATTTGAATTTTTTTTTTTTAACTTTAAACTTCATTTAATGGGTATAAATACTAAATATACTATTTTTGCAATCTATTATTTACTTGTTGATACTTATCTTTAAATTTTAAGATAAAGTCCCCCCCCCCCCCCCCCAAAAAAAAATTTTAAGATAAAGTAGGCCAACAAATTAATAATATATGCTTAAAATTAAAAATAAATATTGATTGATATATTAATTGTTGTATCGCCGTGTTCTGTTAATGTCAGTGCTTCATAGGCATAGCTAATAATACGCCCAACATACTCGGAAAAAGGAAAAGGCATAAGAATATGCATGTTTTGTCAAGATTGATTTAGGCTACCAAGCACAACGGTTAATTTTCCACAGCGTAAGAAATATTTATGGGTCGACCAGACATGATTAGAAGGATAAGCAAGAACAAATGGAAAAGAAATTTTCCATAGCTGTTATTAACATGTTGAATAACTCTATTCATTGATAATGTTTGAATTAGTTTATTTATTTATTTATGAGATTCGTGTTTGAATTACTTGATTAACCATCAATTGTGAAATGATGAGTTCCTATGAAAAAAAAACTGAGCAAAGCTATATCATTTAAATTTTTTTTTTTTTTACTATTTCAGTTTCAGATTGCCCAAATATACATCACTATTCATTTGGTTAAATTCATGTAACACTTAATAATTTTTCGTGCATGGCATGGATAACGTCCAATTCACTATTAAAAGCAGCCAATTCTTGTAAAATTATTAGTATATATGTGACCACTTGCTCTGAAATGCAAAGAGTGTGAAAAGATCAGATCCCTTCCTCTAAAATGCGATGAAAGTCTCGCATCTTATAGTGTTATAGGACAGTACAAAACCATATAACTCTTAAAAAAAAAAATATTATCATACCGTCTAGAACAAATGCATGTTTTTGTCAAGACTGATTAAAGTTTCCACAAGCAAAAATCAATTTTCCACACCACAGGAAATATATTTATGGGGGTGACAAGAGTTACCTAGAAACATAAGCAATTACCAAATGGCAAAAGACAGAATAGCTTCCATGACTTTCATTGCCACTGTCAGTTCTGTTATATTCATTGTCACTCTCATTAGTTCGCTCCCAATCCAGATTTATGGGAAGACAAGATTTCTACCATCACCAAAATCTCCCCAACCAGCCCGTATAGTCCACCATAGATATTCAGGACGGCCTGGTTATTCTAAGCCCTATTCTGAAATCACTTCGAAATCACCACCACCTCCTCCTTTGTAGTACAGATCAGCCTTGCCAACAACTTCTTATGAGAAATCTATGGCACCACCACCGGCCCAATAAATTTATACTACTACACCTTTTTTTCGTTTCATTTAATTGTCCTTAAATGAAACTGTAAGTCTAATATATTTACAACAATTTTTTTTTTTTTTGGGGATAATTCAATAGTTAGGAGAGGGGAATATGTATCTTAGATATTTCCATTGAAAATATCAGTGCTAACTAGTTGAGCAATGAATGTAATTGTGAATTTTTAAAAACTAATAAATGAAAGACTGGATTATTTTTTGTGATTTGTGTCATGTTAGTTTGTAAAACTTATGTAGTAAAATTTATAATATCCTTATCATCACCATTTTTCTAAGAAAAATGTTATAGCTACTACAAATTTAATGATATGATAATGTATGTGATTAGTAGATTTTAATCGCCAAATAAATTAAAGTTTGAAATAAGTTTTGGTGACTCATGACACATTAATTTAAAGATCTATATACTAAAATTGCAATATCCCTAGCATTTCGATTTTGCTTATAACTAATAATTCGTAAATGGATGGTGTGGCACTTGCTTGCTATTGATATGGCACAAAGTGACATGACAGCTTGTTATGTGGTCTATGGGTGTATGAAGTCATATAGCATAGTGAAGCCAAGGGTGACCATAAACCAAGCAAATAATTAAAAGTTTAAAATTATTCATTTAATTTTATTCCGAACATGAGTCGAGCTTGAGCTCAATATTAAACAAAACTACATGTTAAAACTTTGTTCATTTGTTTCCTTAGTCAAACAAACTCAAGCCTATCCAAAGACTACTTAATTTACATATTATCATTTCCTATATTCAGTGAAATTACGTCTAAAGTTATTTATGCCCTTTACAAATATATATATATATATATATATATATATATATATATATATATATATATATATTAATAATTAATACTTAATTTTTGTTAATTATATGTAATGATTTTATTTATAAACTTATAAAAATTACAATCACCAACTTTGTATTGTTAAAAATTATTTATAATTTTACTATAAAATGGATAATATATATTATCAATAATTACAATTCAATATCTTATAAATTTTGTTACAAATGTATATAATCCAACCTTAAGTATTATAAATATATTTTAAACAAATGTGCAAATAAACATAGGCAAAAATATCATTTTGATCTCTAGTATTGGTTAATTTGGTTTCTATTATTTTTAACTTGCAATCAATTTGGTCCTTAATATTATCAACTTGCTAATGGAAAATGTCAACTTGCTAATGGAAAATGTCAACTATAAATATAAGTTGAAAATAACTTGAAACAAATTGACTCAATTCATTTACGGTATTTTTGTTTGTTTAATTTTTATTTGTTGAAATCTACAAATATAACCTTATTGTGCTAGTCATTTACTTGTTTTATTTCAATTTATTTATTGAATTGAATTATTTGAATTCTTGCTTTGTACTTTAAGAATCATTTAATGACGAGTATCAATGTACTTTTTGGCAATTTGTTATTGCTTTTAAATTAATTTTAGATATATTTTCAAAAAACTTAATTGTTGATGCTTATTTTTTAAATCTATAATAAACATAAGTTATGCCGAAAAAATATAATATATGCCTAAAAGTAAATATTTATTAATTAATTAACAATCACATCATGGTTTTTTTTTTTTTTTAATAAGAAGTATCGCATCGCATCTTCATGTCCTAATGAATAATACACCTAACATACTCAGAAAAAGGAAATGGCAGTATCCCACTCGCAAAAAAATGCATGTTTCGTCAAGATGTTAGGTTAATTTTCCACGTGGTAAGAAATATTAATGGGGTTGACCAGAGTTGCTTAGAAACAGTGGGGAACTAGGATTTTAGTCTGGCAAAATTAAATAAACAATATTAAAAGTAAAATTAATTTAAAAAATATTAATCAATAATAATAACAAAAAAATGGTAAGAAAATATGAATATATTTCATAGTATTAAAATAAATAAACAAAAATAACCAATTCATAGTCATAGCTATAACAAATTTTACAAATTGATGTGGTAAAATTTTGAGTAGTGTTACTTAAACAATATAATGAATATATGTTTGAAATTATTTTTTGTGATTGGTGAGATGCTAATTTGTAAAACATAAGTAGTAACATTTGTAATATCTTTAACGTCACTAATAATAAAATGCTATGAAATGTATCACATTGAAAATTGTGAAAATAAAGATATTAAATAAAAAAGAAAAAGTGGTGAAATAGGTGCAAGAAAGGCAAAAACTGCTTATGAGAATAGTAAAATGGTGAAAAAGTTACATGGTTTGGTCTTTGAGAACAACTTTTTCTTCCTTTTTTGTTCCTGAGTCACTTTCAAGTGGTTGTCCTTTTTTTTCTTTTTCTTTTTCTCTTTTTTCTCAATGTCTCAGGGACTAACTAGAATAGACTACATATGCAAGGATGTTTTAGGAGTCAGAGGGGGCAGGTGCCCCGCCTCACCCCCCCCCCCCCCCCTCTGGCTCTGCCCTTGCTTAGAAATAGGCAGTAACAATGGGAACAGAAAATTCTTTTTGCTGTTATTTTAACATGTTTAATAATTCTACTTCTTGACGTGGAATTTGAATTAGTTGATTAACCATCAATTGATTTGGTAAGTTCCTATTTTAATTCCTACCTATGAATAAAATATGAGCAAAGCTGAATCAGGAATATATATTTCAGATTTCACAAATATCCATCAATCTTCAATTTGGTTAATTTCTTGTTATACTTTCAATAATTTTAAGGGCATCACATGGTTAACTTCTAATTAACAATTAAAAGCGGCCGATTCTTGTAAAAATAGTAGTAACCAGTAACCACTAACCAGTGTGAAAATATCAGATCACTTGCTCTAAAATGAGATGAAAGCCTCCTATCTTATAGTATAGTACAAAACCATTTTCTACCTTTGTAAACTGCTAACAGGAAACATTTCCATGTAACTCTTAAAAAAATAGTTGTGTCATACTGTCATGAACAATACACACCTAACACACTCAGGAAAAGTAATAGACTAAAAAATACATGTTTGGTCAAGATTGATTAATTTAAAATTTCCAAGCAAGGATAATTTTCCACATCACACGAAATAAATATATAGCACAGTTTGTTTTCACACGTATTATCTTTAAAATTGTGACTTCAAATCACATTTTTTTCTTATTTTTGGTGAATGTATGCATTATGTGTATGATAGTATTTTCCTATAAATACATGAAGGTAGCAAGAATTGCTTGGAAAGGATAAGCAAAAACCAATAGCAAAAGAAAGTATGGCTTCCATGACTTTCATTGTCACTGTCACGTCTTTTATATTCTTTCTTACTCTAATTTGTTCTCTCCCAGAGGCCTTGGCAATAAGACATCATCACTTACCATCACTGCCACCGCCGGCGCCCGTTCTTGCCTCTCGTCGTGGCCATTTTCAAGTACCATCTCGTCAATTTTTTCATAATCCTTCCATACCATCAACTCTTACTTCGTCGTCACCACCACCGAGTTAATAAATTTATACTACACTTTTTTGGCTTCATTTCTACAAAATTTGCGCATGATCTTTACTTAATGAAGGATTAAAAGCCCATATGCATGAATAAAGAAGAGTACTCAACTGTTCATCTTCATCCTCTAAATCTATCAAGAGTTACGTGGAAATCCGATAATGTAATCAAAAGTACGCTTCTGTTGGAAATTATGTATGCTTTCTGTTTGTCTCAAAAAAAAAGAAATTTAGAAAGTATTGTAACGCCAACAATGAATAGTAGAGAAAAAGTTACAGGTGGCTAATATGAAATTAATTGTACCTTGTACCCACCACTTTTCTTTTTTCTTTTTTATTTATTTTTGGTAAAAGGTATGACCATTTTCGAAGAGATAATTATACACATATGCAAGCATATTTTCATTAGTTTTTGGATAAACAAGAATACAATTTAAAAAAAAAAAAAAAAAATCATTCAACAATTGTCCACACCTCATCACTTCACCAAATTGTGGTAAATGTTGTGGTTGTATAACTACAATATAAAACCATATGACCTTAGAAAGCATTTCCATCCAACTTGTCATAGAGATAACTTTTTTTATTTAAATAGTTATAATATGCTACTAATTCTACAGGTTGAACCATTTTCTCCTTAAACCTCTAAGTACTTTGTGTATGGAAATGTGCCAATTAAATTACAAAAATTTTACTGAGTATTGTGATTCATGAACAATGCATCCCAAATCCCACACATTTGGAAAAGGAAAAAATAGTGTCTTAAATGCAAAAATATTTGGCTTGTTTACAACTTTTAAATTTTTGTTTAGTATAATTGTAATTTTATTCAACTTGTTTTTTTCTTTTAAAGTCTAATAAACCGATATTAAAAACAAGCTCTAAGCTCTACCAAACTATCACAGCCAATGGGAAAAACAAAGTAGCTTCCATACGACTCATTGTCACAGCCAGTAAACGAAAAAGACAGTATCGTACACGCAAAAATGCATGTTTTGTCAAGAATAAACCATACGCAACGTTAAGAATTTCCACATCACACAGAGATGTCGTACTTTCGTAGACTAATAGAGTGCTTTTAGGACCGCACACTCAGCTACACATTTTGGGTTATAACTTGCATAAGTGTCAATTTGAAAATGGATTACACCACTTTAGACATGTATCCATCACTTGATGGAGGAAAAAAAAAACATAAATAGTATATGTATACCTAACACACTCAGAAAATAGGACAATGCAGTACTCCTGTACCACACAATAAGATGCATGTTTTGTCAAGATTGACTAGGTTTCAACGCACAAGATTAGTTTTCCACTCGACTCAAAATATTTATGGGGTTGACCTGAGTTACTTTAATTAGAAATTTTTAATTGGTGTTGTTAAAGAAATATTATTTGTGCCGCTCGTTATTGCTTAATGATGTCATTAAGCAATAACGAACGGCAATAACAAATGGCAAAAAAGAAATTTTCAATTGGTGCTGTTAACATAAAATTTCCTTAATGACATCATTCTTTCTTTGTAATTTTTTTTATTATTATAAACTTCTTGATAATGTATTAATTAGTTGATAAACTATCAATTTTATGATGACTTCCTATAAATAAACATGAGCAAAGCTATACGAGTAATATAAATTTTTTTTTTATACCATTTAGATTGCACAAATATACATCACTCTTCAATTTGATTAATTTCATGTTACACTTTTACTCCTTTTTCTTGCATCATATGGTTAACATCTAATTAACTATTAAAAGTAGCCACATTTAAGAAAGAAAAAAAACATTAAATATTTGCAGATAAAGTTTTGATACAAACTTTGTTATAGTCAATAACTCAACTCTATTCAATATCTTTTTATTGGATGTGAATTTTAATAAATGCACCATTGGATAACATTTTTTTCTTTTATCCTTTGTGCTTGCAAAATTTTTAGAAATCAAAAATCAATAATTATACCATTCAATGTTTAAATTTCAAGTATTTGTAATCTAAAATTATGCTTAAAAAATAAGTTTATGAATCAATGGTAAATAAAATTTGATTAGCGCAAAATTTAACATCCATATAAGAACATAAAAAATATACAATCAAATGGATAGATAACAGTTAGATTTTCAAAATATATAGTTAAGTTAATATTTTTAGGTTTTTTTTTTTTGAAAGCAAGTTAATATTTTTAGCTGGAATTGGAACTACTGATTAAAAACCAAGTTTGCGACCAAACTTTATCCAATATTTGCCTTACTGAACCACTTGCACGGAAATGCATATATATATATATATATATATATATATATATATATATATATATATATATAGTGGAAGATTAATATCAGCCCACTTGCTCTAAAGTGCGATGAAAGTTTCCATGTAAGTCTTCAAAGAAGTAATTGTGTCATGACTCGTGACTCATGACACATTAGCTAACACACTCAAAAAGGAAAAGACAATACCGTCTCACACGCCAAAAAATAAATAAATAAAAAATGCATGATTTGTGAAGATTGATCAAAGCTTCCACACGCAAAAGGTTAATTTTCCATACCATGCGAACTATATATTATTTCAAGTGACATAAGTCTCTTATAATACCCATAAGGTTATGTTTCATGAAAATGCATATATAGAGAGTTAGTTATTTTTTCATAAAATGGTTAACAAAGATTGAAACCTCTTCAATCTTTTTGAACAGTCACCACAAAATTTCAGAAAATTCAAATTTTCAAAACTTGAATTTTTACTTTATGAAACCATATTCTCCAAACTCAAACATCATTATTACAACCTATCTTTATATATACAACATCTACACCACCAGTAGGCCAATAAATTTAAACTACACCTTTTTTTTTTCTTTCTTGAATTGCCTTTTTAACTGTAAGTGTAATATATATAAGCTTACCGAAATGGTTAAACTATACTATTAAATTTACAAACTTGCGTACTAATGAATGTGGTTGACGGATTTAAAAAACCTAAAAATGAAAATGACCTTAAGTACTACTATGGGGCTAGTGGCACGGTCAGTTTGTAAAGTTCATATAAAAATTTGTAATATCCTTAATATCACTTGTTTGCTTATAAGTTATAACCAATAATGAGTACGTGGATGACGTGCATAATATTAATAGCTCATGAATGTTCATTTAATTATTTTTTATCATGATCCAAGCTCAAGCTCTATTTCAAACGAGATTAAATATTCAAGTTTTATTCTTTTTTTCTTTTTTTGTGTATTCAAACAAGCTTGTATGCTTGTTTATGAATTACATAATTAACTTATTCATTTCCTTTTGATATATAGAAAATATTATGACCAAAATTCTTTAACCCTTACAAATATATGCTTGAAATTAATAATTAAGTTGTTGGTGCAAAACACAAGAAAAATGAAGACAGACCAAGAGAAACTAAATAAAAAAATAATGGGTAATATTTATTTGGAAGAAATTATACAACATTATTTGAACTAAGGTATGACACTTATTCTCTTTAAGAAGATTCAATATCAGTGCACATATCTGGCCCATTATTTGCTCCAATACATTTTAACCTACTAATCACAACACTTATAAATAATAAATGAGTCTCTTTTCTTATCAATGTAGGATTACACATTTGACTAATTCTTTATCTTCCATATTAACTCCCACATTTTTACATTTTAATTGCCAAGTTTTATTCATTTTAATTATTTAATATGAAAATTGTAAAGTTGTGATTTACAACTAATTTGTGTTGGCTTTAATTCCATGCCAAATTTGATTGTAATTTTATTCAATCTTATGTACCCTATATTTTATGTGGGATTTCATTGTAAGGGTTGTGTGTGAGAGAGTGTGTGAAAACTCAAGACTCATTAAAGATCAAAGGAGTTTTCGCGGGTAGCTCGTGAGAAGCCTTCCCACGAAGTGAAGCCATGTGCTTAGCACATGACTGGAATACGAAGAGTCATGACAGATGGTGAGTGAGTGTTTCATGGGTAAGGCCTTCCCATGAGATATCCGCGAAACATTCTGTTTTGCCATTTTGTCATATCTGATACATCAGGTCTCTACCCATACTATATATACCCACATTACCCACATATTGAAAGGAGTGCTTTTCAGAGAGAAAACCCTAGCCATTACCCTTGAGAGTGAGAGATTGTCATACCCACAATCTTCTACACAATCCATTGTAGTTTTTCTCAACTCCTATCTCTCCACATCCAAATCCTTGAGAGGTTGATAGCCCAAACACTTATCACACCCATCCTGAATGTAAAGTGGGGGTTTTGGTGCTGCTAGGAAGCATTGAAAGAAGCCATTTGTTTGGTGGATGCAATCGGGCTGAATTGCATGATCCGGAGAGCTAGAGAAGACAAGGCTTCCTCAAGTCAGTTGGTAGTAGAAGATTGGAGGGCTCAAGTACATGAGGTAGACTAGGCTTGGAGGGTCTTTTGTTATTCATGTATTCCAACTTATTCTCTAGTGGATTGATTTACCACTTGGAGGGTAGTGGAGAGGTTTTTCGTCGAGTTCTTCAATTTCCTCTTCTATAACGCATCGGCGTGTTATCTTGTATTTGCATTCTTCTTCCCTACTCTTTTAGCTTTCATTTTACTGCTGTGATTTGATGAATATGGCTTAGAGTAGTTATATTGTTTGTTCATTCACATTTACTCTATTCCACACTTAGTTTAAGTTAGAGTAAAATCAACCGAGCCGTAATTTTAATTTGGGGGTCTAAACAGCTCTTGTATTTTCACACAAATTCGAGCTTTCAATTTGAATCAAAGCGGGTGCACTTGCTGTGGTTTCATTACCTAAGTATATCCTAGACCCTTTTTGAGATGGATCGATCTCAATCACTTAATGCTCCTTCATACTTTGATAGGAGCAATTATGCTTTTTGGAAAGTCTGTATGAAGGCATTTCTATGTTCTATTGATGATAGTGTTTAGGACATTGTCGAGATAGGATGGACTAGGCCGGAGGCCATCAAATCCATATCGGATAAGGCAGCTCTTGCGGTAGCTAATGCTAATAGCAAGGCTTTAAATGCTATTTTCTGTGGTGTTTCTCCTAATGAATTTCACATGTTCTCTCATGTTACAATTGCCAAGGAGATGTGGCAAATCTTGGAGACGACCTATAAAGGCACCAAAAAGGTAAAGGACACCAAGTTGCAAATGCTTACCACACGCTTCGAGGAGCTAAAGATGAGTGAAGATGAGTCATTTGACTCATTTTATGGGAAGCTAAATGAAGTGGTGATTGGGAAATTCAACTTGGGAGAAAAGACGAAAGACTCCAAGATTGTGAGGAAGATTCTACGATCATTGCTGGAGAGTTTCCGTGTAAAGGTCACTACCATCGAAGAGATCGAGCAAAGACCATGATAAGATTAAAATTAGGCATGGCAAAACGGGCAGGTCGGGTCGGGTCAATTGGGTTTGCGGGTCAAACGGGTCAAAACAAGTCATTTTTAAACGGGTCAATCGGGTTGACCCGTATTTTTCAAACAAATTTTTTTTTTTTTTTCAATTACAAAAAGACTAATATCAAACTAAAAAGATTAAGAAAGAAGAGCAACTCACATTGAGAGTGCAAAAGATCTAGATTTATATTCAATTTCTAGCAGAAGCAAAACAACTACATCTTGATTTAATGCATGGAACTTAAGCCGTTAAGCACATATTTTTTCATATACAACTTACAAGCCTTCCACCACCTTTGTCATCAAGTAACCAACTCAAAATTTCTGACAAGCATCTTTTTTTTTTTTTTTTTTGATACCAAAAATAGGGAGTACAAAACAAACAACATTAAGAATTTAAGAGTTCATATACAAAGCTGGATTCAACCAACATTGGTTCAAAGGCACTAGAGTTGCCTACTTAGTTACAATACTTATATGATTAACTAGCAAAGAGGGCACTAAGATCATTTTGTAGAGTAAGCCACCTTAAACAAGAAAGTTAAGGTTAGAAAGCCTAGTAGAATCTTGCCAATCCGAAGCTGTCTTGCTGTTAAGGGTTGTAAAAAGTCCTCCACAATCACTTAAAAACAAAATTCTTTAAAAGTTATAAACAGTTGTAATGAGACTAGCTTCCACCACAGTTTCTAAAAGGTACCCTGTTGCAGTCCTAGCTAAACAAAAAAAGTTAGATTACTTAGAAAGATAAACTAAACAAAAAAAGATTTAAAAATAAACATATAAGTAAATATTTTATAAGAATTACACATCAATCTCAATCTACTTATCATTGGTAGCAGATTCAGCACTGCAAATACTCATACTTGCAAATTGTAGCTCAAGTTAGCCAATTTCGTTAGCATCTTCATCTACAATACAATATTTTAATATAACTTAATGTACCATGAAAGCAAATCAATAAAGAATTAAAATTATATAATTATGACTATAAAAAAAAAATTAAATTACCTTCAAATCCATATAGCCAACTTTTAGTACATAGTGTAGCTTCCACATTCTTAGATAAAAGACTTGATCGATACGGAGTAAGAATTTTTTTCCCAGTGCTAAAACTCGATTCAAAAGTAACAGTGGTTATCAGAATGCTCATGAGATCCCGTGCCATTAAAGAGAGCTTTGGAAACCGATTGTAATGCTCTTTCCACCAAGAGAGAACTTCCAACTTTGAATTTTGATTTTTGTCAAGTCTAGGCTCTTCTAAATACAAGTCTAACTGAGATTTTTTTGTTTTGGTACCACGACCACTTTCATAATGATCAAATTCCTAATCATTAAAAAAAATTGCAATGAAAAATAATACCACACAACATTACAATCTTTATTATTAAAAAAAACATAGCACAACATATACCAAACAAAATACAATTCACTTACATCATCTTCCTTATCTTCATCATCATCAGGATCATCCACAACACCACTAGTATGACTAGAACTCCCAACACAAGATGAAACATTTGTAGTGGCCATAGGCTTGGGGCGTTCATATTCTGAAAAAAGCTTATACAATGTAGTCTCAATGCTCTCCACCTTCATTTCAGCAATGTGCTCAATTGGCTCTATTTTCTTGAAAATATAGTCCACATAATCCAACTTATACCTTGGATCAAGAACAATGGCACAAGCTAGCACCACACTATAACAATCCCAATGTTTGTCAAATTTAACTTTCATCTGTTCTGCCATATTACTGATAAATGAATCTTGGCTCTCCATTTCTTCAAGTAAGAGCAATTCAATTCGAGATACTCCTTGAAAATATAGATTTGTTGTAGGGTAATCAGTTCCAGAAAATAGAGTTGTAATGTCATTAAAAGGTTTCAAAAACCGAGTTATCCTTTCAACTCTATTCCATTCATCCCCTGATGGACAATGCTTGAAATTAGCATCTTCCTTTGCTAAACGGTTCAACACAGAACGATATCTCTTAGCACTGTCAATCATGTCATATGTTGCATTCCATCTTGTACACACATCTAAACGTAAACCCTTTGTTCTCTTCATACCAACTATCTTGGCACATTCATCAAATCTGCACATTCTACTCTCTGATCCTTTAAGATATTTCATAGTTTCTTGGATCTTAATTACCGAGTCATCTATTACTTTCAATCCTTCTTGAACAATAAGATTCAATATATGAGCACCACAACGCACATGTAAAAAGATACCATCACATAACAATAAACCCCCCTCATTAAGCTTTTGTTTTATGAAATCTTGGCAATTATCATTATTAGATGCATTATCTAAAGTAATGGAAAATATTTTCTTCTCAATACCCCATTCTTCCAAGAAACTTAAAATTTTCTCCGATGAAAGAGTTCCCGTGTGTGGAGGTGGCATATGACAAAAATTCAAGATGATGTTTTTTAATTTCCAATTCTCATCCACATAATGTGTCATAAGACAAATATATCTCTCACTTGTAATAGAGGTCCATAAATCCGAAGTCAAACATATTCTACCAGGAATTGATTTCAACTTATTTTTAACATCATCCTTCTCATTCTTGTAAAGTTTTAGAACATTAGCTTTTGAAGTATTCCTAGAAATATGTTTAACATCTGAATTTAGATAGCTGAAAATTTTTCTAATGCCCTCATACTCAACAAAGCTAAATGGTAAATTATGTTTAATAATAGCCTCCGCTGACATCTCACGAAACTCTTCTTGAGTTATCTTGTTTTGTAACATTGACACACTACCCTCTTCTTCACCATCTTGTTTTCCTTCTTTTCGTTTTAAGCATTTAAGAAGATGGTGATGCAAGTTTGATGTTCAATGATGACTATCCGCCAAAAACATTTTCCCACACCATTGACAAGTAGCCTTACTTAACCCTTCTTCATCAATAGGCAATTTCACAAATTCAGTCCAAACTGTAGAAGTGTGTAGTTTTTCCTTTGTTTTTTTCCCTAAAACTCTTTTTGGTTTCTTAAACTTTGATTTTGAATTAATTCTTAAAGATGGTGAAGGATTAGTAGAAGCATCCATAATTACAGCATCATCATCACTTTCCAAATTTACAGCCGGAGAAGCCGCTATACTCTAATTATCAAAGCAAAATATATAATTAAAATTCTAATCTATTTAAGACATCTAAAGAAACTGTAAACGGTAAACATAACTACACATTCATCCAAATGAGTCAATGACACAGAGGCAGAGCAGAGGCAGAGGCAGAGCAGTATATTATATTTGATGACACATTCATCCAAGATCCCAAATGACACAAACATTCAACAATCAATCACACAAACAATTAAACAATTGCTAAATCATAAATTCATAATATTAAAAAATCAATCCAAAAACTAAAAATATTTAGAAATTTAAGAGAATGATGAAAATGATTTAACTTACCTTCACCATAGTTGATGATTTGTGAATTGTGGTTGTGCTCCTCTTAAATGGGTCAGCAGCTGTGTGGGCCATGTGGCTTGTGGGTGGTGAGAGACAGAGAGCTGAGAGAAGTGAGAAAGTAGTGCAAGCCGAATGTGTGAAGACTGATTCATTGAAGAAGGGCAAAGGCTGCCAGGCTAGACTGAGGATTCTGGAGAGTGGAGGCGCAAGAGATGAGATTAAGAAGTAGAGCTTTAGGTTAGACCGTTTAAGGTTTGTACCGTTTCAGACTGTAGAGGAAGTGGAGGCGCAAGTTTGTTTGTATAATTGATTAATTCATTGTATTGTCAATTATGCATTTTATGGCTTTAGACAAGGGAGTGAGTCGGAGTGGACTACAGCTAGCAACAACCAGCAAGCATAAAGCATTGAAAATTGAAATTGAAAGAGATATTTTTTTATTTTTAATAGCCTTATGTTCTGAGTCCTTGGCCGGTTGTCACTTGTGTTGTGTTTCATTGACTTGTCTTGTCTTATTAGTCTTAGTTGTCTACTGTCAAGCATTGATGGTTATGCACTTGTGTTTTATTATTAGTTTTGATATTTTGTGTTTTATGCACAAAGTATCAGGACGTAATTAAAAAAAAAAAATTAGCGAATTTTTTTTAATGGGTCGGGTCACGGGTTATTCGGGTTGGGTTGGGTAAGAAAATTCTGACCCGTATTGCTATGTCTAATTAAAATTCAAGAACTCATTAGCTCTCTTCAAACCTATGAGTTATCTCTACCATCTCAAAGGAAGAGCAAATTCCTTGCTCTCAAGACAGTCAATGAGAGATTGGAAGCTCAAGACTCCTCGGATGAGGATGAGGTTGAAAAGGATGTGGCGTACCTTGCTAAGAACTTTCGTAAGTTCCTAAAGTTCAAGAGAGATGGAAAGTCCTTTAAGAAGGGAAAATTCTCAAATTTCAAGAAGGACAAGGAAGACTTCAAGAAGAAGGATTCAAGAGATTCCTCACCGTCTCAAATAGTCACATGCTTTGAGTGCAAAAGGCATGATCATGTAAAGAAAGAATGCCTCATGTATTTGAAAGCAAAGGGTAAAGTTTTTGCAACTACCCTTAGTGACTCAGATGGTTCAAATTCTGACTTGAAAGAAAGCTATGACGGAGAAGGAAATTACTCTGCATTTATGACCATTGCACTTGTGGACTCATCGGAAGATTTGAGCCTTCTAGTGGAAGAACTCGGTGAGCACACCAAAGTAGAATCTATGGGAATTGGGGAAGAATCCAATGATGAAGATGAAGGAACCAAGAAATTGCAAGAATCTTATAATTCTCTTCTTGAGAAAATCAGAGAGTATGCTAGAGTGGCTAAGGCAACCGTAAAAAAGATGAAGAAAGCTGAACAAGACTATAAGAGCATACTCATGAGGTACAAGGAAACGAAGTGTGAAGTTGAGGCACTAAATGAAGAACTAACCAAGGCCTACTCCAAGATCAAGTTTCTTGAGCTTGAAGTGATTCAAGCTAATGCCAAAGTGGAGCACGTTGCCTCCAAGAAACTCAACGAAGTACTTGCACATCAAAAGCCTTTTTCTAACAAAAGTGGCTTAGGATATTTCAGAGAGAGTAGTTCAAATGCCAATGTGTCCAAGGAGATAAAATTTGTTAAAGCTAAGGAACCAATGGTAGCAACCCCAAGTGTTGAGAATGTAAAAGTGGAGAAGAAGCCAAATGGAATTGCTCAAAAGGTTTTAACAAAACCTCAAAATCCATTTGTGGCCAAACCCAAGGCTAAAAGGAAGTATCTCCCAAAGCCTCAATAAAGCAAGAAAACAAATTCTTCACTAGGATTCATTAGTATATTTTGTTTTTATCATGTTACTTTTCTCCTCTACAAAAATTACTTAGTCTTAACATCTTCCTTTGCCTGTCATGCACTTAAGGCTCCCTTCTGTAGCAAAAGGCCATTTTTAATTTTTTGCTACAAAATTGTAATTTGAAGATCTTATTGCTAGAATAGTTCAACTTTTGGTGGCAATACAAAAACAATACAGTGGCTTTCTTGATTTTT
Organism: Quercus rubra; assembly: GCA_035136125.1. Classification (NCBI taxonomy): domain Eukaryota; kingdom Viridiplantae; phylum Streptophyta; class Magnoliopsida; order Fagales; family Fagaceae; genus Quercus; species Quercus rubra. The sequence goes on from CM068739.1 coordinate 11,469,971, forward strand.
ATTTCTTGACATTGACATCTTGGGTAAGTTTGTAAGATCTGACTCCTATAGAGTTGAGAGGACTAGAAATTACATGGAGTATTACTTACAACCCAAAATGGAGGATAATCGTGGGGCGAAACTAAGGAACCACAGTAAGGGTTTTGATCGAGTAGTAATTTTAGTGGATTGGGCTCTTTGAATCCAATTTCGTAAGATTAAAATGACATACTTCCTAGGGTACTTCTGATCAACTAGGAGGGTTGATCAAAGGCATTCCAAAGATTAAATTAATTTTTGTTTTTCTAAGCTTGGAATAATAATATAGGAAGAATTTGCTGCTTCTATGAGGATACATCTCTCTTTTTGAATTGGGGTGATTAGTCCTATGGAATTTGTCCAAGACTCCAAGGCTATAGTTAGGGATTTGCCACTTTGCATTAAAATTAAAAGAAGTAGAATTTGGTCAGTTGCCATGACGCCTCTACCACCTTTCCCTACCCCGCTACCACCACCACCATTTCCACAACCCCCTCCATCACAACCTATCCAACTTAGTCATCCATATACACCATCACTACCACCAACACCACTACCAACTTGCCATCCTTATAACCCATATCACCCTCCTCTACCTTTTGGCCCTCTTCTACCTCTCACACCACCACATTTTTTTTGGCCGACCTTTGGCCAGGGACCACAACCACCAATCCCCTCACTACCTATACCCAATGTTTCACACCCTTCAACCTTACAATCCAAGCCCACCATTACACTCTCATAGCTACCCAAACCTTAGCAGCCCAAGCCTAAACCTCAGTCACGAGAGTTAAAGAGGATTTTTGCTTTCTTTCGTATTGACTCAAAGGTTTTTTCTTTAGCTTTCAATAGTGGTAGAATAGATTCCTATGCTATTCATGAATGACGGGGTAAGTTCCATGGCTCCATTAGGGTGGGTCGTTTGGGTTTGGATTGGATTATTGCTTGTTTGGCAGACCTTGATCAGTGGAACTTTCGTAAACAACCTTTTTTCAAACGTTTATGTGAGAACTCTAAACTTTTGGAGTTTTCTAGTAGATCTAACAAGGGAGGCTTATTTGTGGAAATATCTAAATACCACAATGGTGCAAGAAGGGGTTACCTATAGGTTCCAGAGGGGACCAAGATAGGTGGGTGGACTTTGTTTGGAAGATGATTACGTGACTATTTTTTGGGAAAGACGACTGTTGGACTGAATAAAAAGGTGGTGGCCAGAGGCGAAGAGTTTGAAAAAGCAATCGACATGCAAAAATCCCAAGTTTGGAAAAAATTAAATGGCCACAAAAATAAAGGGAGTAATTTTCGTTTTGTGAAGCATCTTCCAAATATAACTAGTCAGTGTAATCAGTTTGAGTCTTTGGGGGGATTTAATGTTTCTAATAAGTCAAATTCTGCTAGTATGTCAATAGCTAGCAGGCCTATACTTACAAGTCATTTAAAATGGACCTAGGCCCACTTTTGTTTAAAAATAACTATTGACTTAATGGGTAAGGGTAAGAGGATTGTTTCTTAGGGTAAACAGCCCATTGCAAGCAGACCTGGTCCAACCCACCAACCCAATCGTGAGAATGGGTGGGGCCAGCCCTCATTAGACATTTCAAGACAAGTCTGTATTGGCGATGGGTCCGATGACTTGCAAAATTTTGAGTGGGTGACTGGGGAAGGATCGGGAACACACGAGGAAGAGGAAGGGGAGTTCCCAAGCTCCAACGATGGACTTGGTGGATTTCCTGCTGCTGAAACGAAGTCTAATGAGGAACCAGGGACTCTTAAGGAAGAGGCAAGGGAGCTCCAGGGCTCCGAGGAGAGACGGAGCTGCCCTCTCGTCACTGTCACAAAGCTCGATGTTACTGTTTTGGGTTCAGATGAGCACGGTACTTTTGTGGAGGCAATTTTGAGCGTCGATAGAGAATCGGCCCACTCCCTTGATATCGCTGATCATACCGTGGGCCAAGGGGCTGGGTTATTGGTTGTCGATACATCATTTGGAGCTTGTTCGACAACCGTTGAAAATTCTGGATGTCCAGTTCAGGTTCAGAGCCAATTGGTGGTGGGTTCGTACTTGAATATTCCTATTTTTGAGGTGGGTCGTGGTTTGATTGACTCTGAGGTTCCTAAACTGAATTGGGATGACTCTTTGCCTTTGGATAAGAGTGAGGAGGCTGTTAATCTTGAGGTCATTACACCTCTGGCTCTGTGGGATCCAAATGGCTTTCATGATCTCGTCTTTTTGGAAGATAGTTCAAATGGGTGTTCAGGGGAAGAGGTTTTGGAGCCTTCAGAATGGGTGAGAAGGATGATTGGAGGTTTTGGTGCTTTTGTGGGTTTCCTAATTGATTGTTGTGAGAGACAATGTATTGATTTTTTTCAAAAACTTGAGAGGGTTTAGGAGCAGTAAGCAAATGTTGTTACTACTTGTCGGGTAAGCAATTCAAACCAAAAGGGGATGAGGGAGTTAAGAAGTTTGTTCTCTTCTATTAATTACGATGAGCATTCTAGTAGAAGTTCTAGAGGCAGTGTGAAATCCTCTAATTTGGGTTTGTCTGTTGGTAAATGAATTTAAAAAATTTGTAATGGAATGTGAGGTGCTTGAATAATTCTCATAAGAGAGATGTTATGAAGAATCTTTTACGGGAATGGAAGTGTGATATCGTATGTTTTCAAGAATCTAAACTGGACAGCACCAGTTCCAGCTTGGTTAAGAGCCTCTAGGGTAGCCCTTTTGTAGATTGGGGTGCCTTAGATGCCATACATACAGTTGGAGGTGTCATTCTGATGTGGGATAGAAGGGTTTTTAAGAGAGTAGATTCAGTGGTTGGTAGTTTTTCAATTTCAATTTTGCTGAAGGGAGTGTCAGATGGCATTTGAATGGATTTGTTCAGGGGTATATGGACCGACTGATGGAAGTCTTAGGGATGCAATGTGGGCAAAATTAGATTTAGTGAGATCACGGTGGGTTAGGGCTTGGTGCTTGGTGCTTGTTTGATGATTTTAATGTTATTCGTTACCCGACTGAGAGACTTGGCTGTAATTCTTTTAGTCCAGCTATGTTTAAATTCTCGGATTTCATTGCAAAACATTCGCTGATTGATTTGCCTTTGGTAGGAGGTGAATATACTTGGTTTCGAGACTTGAATAGTCCTTCTATGTCCAGACTTGATAGAGTTTTGATGTCAGTAGATTGGGAAGAGCATTTCTTAGATGTGACTCAAAGGACTCTCCCTAGGGTGGAGTCGGATCATTGTCCTTTGTTAGTGGAGGCAGGTGGTATGTCAAGGGGGAAGAGCCCTTTTAGATTTGAAAATATGTGGTTAAAGGTGGAGGGTTTTGTGGATAAGGTTCGTCAGTGGGGGAATGGTTATCATTTCGTGGGACCTCCAAGTTAGATTCTAGCTTGTAAGTTGAAAGCCCTTAAAAGGGATTTGAAGCATTGGAGCAAACATGTTTTTGGAGATGTAGCTTTTAGAAAAATGATTTTGTTGACTGAGCTCTTAGACATTGACATGAGAGGAGAGATGCAAGTGTTGACTCAAGAGGACAGGACTAGAAGGTTAGTGATTAAATCATATATAGATTATCTGGCTTCTTTGGAAGAGATTTCTTAGAGGCAGAAATCCAAGGCTCTTTTTATCAAAGAAGGTGATAACAACACACGGTTCTTTCATAGAATTGCCAATTCCCATAAGCAAACCAATCAAATTAGAGGAATGGAGGTGGATGGCGTTCTCTTTGAGGAGGAGTTAGTTGTTACGGATCAGGTGGTGGATTTTTATAAGAGATTATATCAGGAACCGGAAGCTTGGAGACCTGCTATTGATGGGTTAGAGTTCGCTTTGTCTAGACAAAATTAAGAGGGCTATGTTGGAGAGAGAGTTTGAGAAGGAGGAGATTATTGAGGCTCTTAAGGAGGCGAAAGGCGATAAGGCCCCTGGGCCAAATGGGTTTACTATGGCTTTCTATCAGAAATGCTAGAGTGTTTTAGAAGGGGATGTTTTGGCTTTTTTCAAAGATTTTCATAGCTAGTGTGTTTTTAAGAAATCTCTTAATGCCAAGTTTCTTTGTTTGATCCCCAAGAAGACTAATGCAATAAATATCAAAGACTTTCGTCCTATTAGTCTTGTGGGCGGCCTTTATAAACTTTTGGCTAAGGTGTTGGCTCATAGACTTCAAGGGGTTTTAGATAAATTGATATCTGACTCTTAAAATTCTTTTATGAGAGGGAGACAAATTCTTGATTCAGTTCTAATTGCCAATGAATGCTTAGATAGCAGGTTGAAGAGTGGTGTTCCTGGTGTTATAATTAAGCTGGACATTGAGAAAGCTTATGATCATGTGAACTGGAATGCACTATTTTATCTTATGGAAAAGATAGGCTTTGGGGCAAGGTGGAGTAGGTGGATTAAGGCGTGCATCTCTACGGTTAAATTTTTAGTTCTGGTTAATGGATCTCCTGTAGGTTTTTTTGGTAGTTCTCGTGGTCTTCGCCAAAGTGATCCTTTGTCTCCGCTTTTATTTCTCATGGTTATGGAAGTGTTGAGTAGGCTATTGAAAAGGACAAAAAATGGTGGATTTCTTTATGGATTTCAAGCGGGGTCCCATAGTTATGGGGGTATCCATATCTCTTACCTTCTTTTTGCTGATGATACTATTTTGTTTTGTGATGCTTCTAGGGAATAGTTATTATACGTGCAGATGGTATTGATCTTCTTTGAAGCCATTATAGGCCTAAAAGTTAATGTAGGCAAGAGTGAGATTGTTCCTATTGGCGATGTTGGGAATTTGAATGGTTTGGCTCTTATTCTTTGTTGCAAGGTGGGCATTCTGCCCATGAGATATTTGGGCATGCCTTTCGAGGCACACTATAAGGATTCATCAATTTGGAATCCTATTATAGAAAAAATGGAGAAACGACTGGCTGGATGGAAAAGACTTTACTTGTTGAAAGGAGGTAAGCTTACTTTGTGAAAGAGTACCCTATTGAGTCTTCCCACCTACTTTTTATCATTGTTTACTATCCCTCAAGCTGTGGCAGGAAGAATTGAAAGGATTCAGAAGAATTTCCTTTGGGGGACCTCAGAGGAGATTTTTAAGTATCCTTTAGTTGCTTGGGATAAGGTATGCTTGCTAGTTGAATGTGGTGGTTTGGGAATCCGAAGGGTTGGGCTGTTTAACAAGGTTTTGCTTGGGAAGTGGTTGTGGCATTTTGGGAAAGAAAATCATAGACTATGGCATCAGGTTATAGCAGACAAATATGGGGAAGCAAGAGGAGGTTGGTGCACTAGGGGGGTAAGAGGTGCTCGCGGGTGTGGGATGTGGAGGAGTATTAAAGAAGGAACAAAGAAGTTCTTTAGCCAAATTTTGTATAATGTGGAGGAGGGTAGCCATGTTAGTTTTTGGCATGACCCATGGTGTGAGCCTACTCTGTTGAAGGAACTCTTCCCTTCTATGTATGCTTGCTCAGTTTCTAAAGAAGCATGGGTATCTGACTTGGTTGTATCAAATTCAGAAGGAGGTTGGAGTTGGAATTTATTGTTTCATCATGGTTCTCAGGATTGGCAGACAACCACTGTCTACTCATTCTTTAAGCTTATTTATTCCTCTATGCCAAGGGGTGAGGGAGATGATAAGTTGGTCTAGAGATTGACTACATCTAGTGTTTTTGATGTGCGCTTTTTTATAAGCAATTATCTAGTCCCACCACTGATGCCTTTCCTTGGGAGTGTATATGGCATACTAAGGTGCCTAAATGGGTGTATTTTTTCTTATGGATAGTAGCTAATGATGGGATACTCACCATTGACAACCTTATTAAGAAAGGTTAATTTTTGGTTAATAGATGTTGTTTATGTTTCTGCAATGGGGAATCAATGGACCACCTTCTTCTTCACTGTAAGTTCTCTCATGCCTGATGGTGTGAAGTTTTTGTAGTGTTTGGGATTCAATGGGTAATGCTAAGGTCAGTGAACTCTTTTTTTTTTTCTTTTTTCTTTTTTCTTTTTTTTTGGGAGAAACTGGTTTGGAAAGCTTCGTTCAAACATTTGGAATATGGTCCCGGCTTGTTCAATGTGATTAGTCTGGCAGGAACGTAATGCTCGCATTTTTGAAGATAAGGCGAGAACTTTGGAACATCTAAAATGTTTAATTTTTCGTACTCTGTTTCTTTGGGCTCGTGTTTGGGGGTGGACAAACTATACTGTTGTATCTGATTTTTTAGTTTCTATTTCCTGTAGCTCTTGATCTTCTTGTATTTGTTTCATTGTTCATAGTGTTCACCATCGTGAATATGATGTTCAATTTTTTTCAATAAAAGTTTTATTACCTATAAAAAAAAAAGTGTAGAATTTGGTCAAGGTATTAAATGCCCATTTGACGGGTTAAAAATGTTTTTCCATGCTTATATTGAAGCCTAAGGGAGCTCAGTAACCGATCGAACTATGGGAGCTTTCAATTGATCCGAGGATGGGTACTCCCCCAAGTCTAGAGACTGTTTTCTCTTGTTTGAAGACCGCCTGTGAGTATATGGCAGGAATAGGCTTTAAAAGGTCCTAGGCTTACCCCTTTAATAATTTACATTGATTAAGTTAAAATATTACTATAAATCTAAAGCTATTTCTAATGTCACAACATTTAAAATTTAAATGATAATGAAACTATGTACATTGTTAAATAGTACTTAAATACAAGAAATAAAATCATATTCCTGAAATTAAAAAGCTTCACCCTCACAAATTACTTATACCATATGCATGATACCTAAAAGGGGTTTGCTCTGTGCTCTCCCATCTGAGAGGGCAGGACCGCAGGAGATCCTGAAGGGCTTAGTCCCTTTATAGGGGTAATCATACAAACCTACCCAAAGGGTTGTAAACGGTTTCAATTGGTTGGGTCGATCAAAATCAAGTGCAGAGGATATAGTTTATTCAAATGGTCAGTCAGATTTGTGAATAATAAAATTTTGCTCGAAAACCTGATTATCCAACCGATATTATACCCACATATCTCCTTATATTTTAGAGGTGTTGCATTTTTATTTGGTGCTTGGAATTTTATCTTGATCCATCCATCTGTAGCTTTCCCATCTTCCCTTATCAAATAAGGCCTATCTTTTCATTTTTTATGACTTGTCTCTTAATCCTTTATTTCCATAGACTATCAAATAAAGAAATGGGTATCATGAATAATTTGGGAAACATGAACACGCCAAATTGAGTAATGTGTCCATGTTGAACGCGGATACCACGCCAACATGCTTGTTCCGTACGTGTCTGGGAAAAAAAAAAATTAATGGGGACACAACCCCTAAGCACGGTTACAACACAACCAGGGGCGGAGGCAAGGGGGGGCGAGAGGGGGCAAGTGCCCCCCCTGACCTCCTAAAAGAATTCTAGAGTATCAACCTAAATATTAGGTTATAAGTATTTTGACCTTGACACAAACGTTCCACACCTAGAGACTAGAGAAGAAAGCAATATTAGGTGCAAATCTTTAGAACATTATTTTGTCTTTTTCCCAACAAAACAAAGTTTTGTGGGTCCTACTTAACACTCATACTATTTTTCCTTGCCCCATGTTCTCAAGCATTGGAAATTTTTTTTCCTGGAGTGTTTTTCTTAAGGCAATTTGTTCCTCAAATAAGGTATTCACACATAATTATAATAAAAAAAATATTTAGGTCCTTGTATATCAAACTAAAACCTTAGCGTTCCCTAATCTTTTTCTCTTCTACTTTAAATTTTTCATAATTTCAATTTTGAAACACTTTATTTTTACTATAGAACCAATTTTGACTACTTACTACTTAAAGAATAGAGTAAAAATTGAATACTGAATTTTGCATAATTGAAAATACAACTTTATAATTCTTTTATATTGATTTATTTTCTCAATTTATTTTAAGGAATCAAATTACATGTTTAAATTCTATATATTTAGAATAATCTCTTAATTTGATTGTTATTAACTATGATTTTTTTTGTTTTATTTATTTTAATAATATGAAATATACACTTATAATCAATTGAGATTATGGAGAAGCCAAATTATAATAATGATTTAGATTCAAATTCTAAACAAACTCATATCAAGGTGTATTTTACTAATCCTCCAATTGAACAAATTAAATTATGTATGAAAAAATAAATTAGAGTTTATATTATATTAGATTTTGTATGACAATTGCATTAATAGTATATAATTCTATATCTATTTTGTTATTAACATCAATTAATAATATTTAGATTAATTTTACTTTCAATCTTATCTTTTAATTTTGCCCCCCCTAAATTGAAATCCTGGCTCCGCCACTGAACACAACTATATGTCCCAAAATTAACATAAAAATGCTTGAACCTGGTACGATCTCCCTCTCTTGTGTTCTCTTCAGCACTGAGATAGTCTCACTCTCTCTCATTGTTTCCCTTCTTCTCTTTTTTCTTGGCTAGGGAGTGATTAGTGATTTTTGCTTCTATATTTGTTTGTTTGTTGTTTTATTTGTTGTAGTATACTAATATAACCATATTGTGCAGAACATTTACTTGTATTATTTCAATTTATTAAATTGAATTACTTGAACTCTTTTTTTTTTTTTTTTTTGAGAAGAAAAAAAAAATAAAAATACTAAATATACTATTTTTGCAATCTATTATTTTCTTGTTGATACTTATCTTTAAATTTTAAGATAAAGTCCCCCCCACCCCACCCCCCCCCCCCCCAAAAAAAAAAAATTAAAGATAAAGTAGGCCAACAAATTTATAATATATGCTTAAAAATAAATATTGATTGATATATTAATTGTTGTATTAATATCAGTGCTTCATAGGCATAGCTAATAATACACCTAACATATTCGGAAAAAGGAAAAGGCATTAGAAAATGCATGTTTTGTCAAGATTGATTAGGCTACCAAGCACAACGTTAATTTTCCACAGCGTAAGAAATATTTATGGGTTGACCAGATCGACATGATTAGAAGGACAAGCAAGAACAAACGGAAAAGAAATTTTCCATAGCTGTTATTAACATGTTGAATAACTCTATTCATTGATAATGTTTGAATTAGTTTATTTATTTATGAGATTCATGTTTGAATTACTTGATTAACCATCAATTGTGAAATGATGAGTTCCTATGAAAAAAAAAACTGAGCAAAGCTATATCATTTAAATTTTTTTTTTTACTATTTCAGTTTCAAATTTCCCAAATATACATCACTATTCAATTTGGTTAAATTCATGTAACACTTAATAATTTTTCGTGCATGGCATGGTTAACGTCCAATTCACTATTAAAAGCAGCCATTTCTTGTAAAATTATTAGTATATATGTGACCACTTGCTCTGAAATGCAAAGAGTGTGAAAATATCAGATCCCTTCCTCTAAAATGCGATGAAAGTCTCGCATCTTATAGTGTTATAGGACAGTACAAAACCATATAACTCTTTAAAAAAATATATATTATCATACCGTCAAGAACAAATGCATGTTTTTGTCAAGATTGATTAAAGTTTCCACAAGCAAAAATCAATTTTCCACACCACACGAAATATATTTATGGGGGTGACAAGAGTTACCTAGAAACATAAGCAATTACCAAATGGCAAAAGACAGAATAGCTTCCATGACTTTCATTGCCACTGTCAGTTCTGTTATATTCATTGTCACTCTCATTAGTTCGCTCCCAATCAAGATTTATTGGAAGACAAGATTTTTACCATCACCAAAATCTCCCCAACCAGCCCGTGTAGTCCACCATAGATATTCAGGACGGCCTGGTTATTCTAAGCCCTATTCTGAAATCACTTCGAAATCACCACCACCTCCTCCTTTGTAGTACAGATCAGCCTTGCCGACAACTTCTTATGAGAAATCTATGGCACCACCACCGGCCCAATAAATTTAGACTACTACACCTTTTTTTCGTTTCGTTTAATTGTCCTTAAATGAAACTGTAAGTCTAATATATTTACTACAATTATTATTATTATTATTATTGTTATTATTATTATTATTTGTGTTTTTGGATAATTTGATGGTTTGGAGAGGTGAGTATGTATCTTAGATATTTCTATTGGAAATGCCAATGCTAACTAGTTGAACAATGAATGTAATTATGAATTTTTAAAAACTAATAAATGAAAGACTAGATTTTTTTTTGTGATTAGTGTCATGTTAGTTTGTAAAACTTATGTAGTAAAATTTATAATATCCTTATCATCACATTTTTCTAAGGAAAATGTTATAAGTATTACAAATTTTAATCTATAAAACTTACAAAATTGATGTGATAATGTATGCAATTAGTGGACTTTAACCGCCAAATAAATTAAAGTTTAAAATGAGTTTTGGTGACTTGTGACACATTAATTTAAAGATCTATATACTGAAATTGAAAGTATAATATCCCTAGCATTACTATTTTTCTTGTAACTAATAATTCATAAATGGATGTTGTGGCACTTGCTTGTTATTGATATGGCACAAAGTGACATGACAGCTTGTTATGCGGTCTATGGATGGTGTGGCCCTTGCTTTCTATTGATATGGCACAAAGTGACACATGACAGCTTGTTATGTGGTCTATGGGTGTATGAAGTCATATAAGGTGGCCAAGGAGTATAGTGAAGCCAAGGGTGACCATAAACCAAGCAAAGAATCAAAAGTTTAAGATTATTCATTTAATTTTATTTCGAACACGAGACGAGTTTGAGCTCAATACTAAACAAGATTATATGTTAAAACTTTGTTCATTTTTTCCATAGTCAAACAAACTCGAGCCTATCCAAAGACTACTTACTTTACTTATTATCATTTCCTATATTCAGTAAAATTACATCTAAAGTTATTTATCCCCTGTACAAATATATATATATATATATATATATATATATATATATATATATATATATATATATATGTTAATAATTAATACTTAATTTTTGTTAATTATATGTAATGATTTCATTTATAAACTTATAAAAATTACAATCACCAACTTTGTATTGTTAAAAATTATTTATAATTTTACTATAAAATGGATAATATATACTATCAATAATTACAATTCAATATCTTATAAACTTGGTTACAAATGTATATAATCCAACCTTAAGCATTATAAATATATTTTAAACAAATGTGAACAAAGGCAAAAATATCATTTTGGTCCTTAGTAATTAATGGTTAATTTGGTTCCTATTATTTTCAACTTACAGTCAATTTAGTCCCCAATATTATAATCAACTCACTAACGGAAAATGTCAACTATAACTACGAGTTAAAAATAACAGGAAACAAATTGACTCAATTCATTTACGGTTTTTTTGGTTTGTTTATTTTTTATTTGTTAAAATGTACAAATATAACCTTATTGTGCTAGTCATTCACTTGTTTTATTTCAATTTATTTATTGAATTAGATTATTTGAATTCTTGCTTTGTACTTTAAGAATCATTTAATGAATAATGAGTATCAATGTACTTTTTTGCAATTTGTTATTGCTTTTAAATTAATTTTAGATATATTTTCAAAAAAAATTAATTGTTGATGCTTATTTTTTAAATAAAAAATAAACATAAGTTAGGCCGAAAAAATATAATATATGCCTAAAAGTAAATATGTATTAATTAATTAATAATTATATCATTTTTTTTTTTTAAAGAAGTATCGTACCGCATCTTCATGTCCTAATGAATAATACACCTAACATATATACTCAGAAAAAGGAAGTGGCAGTATCACACTCGCAAAAAAAAAAAAAAAAAAAAAAAAGGCATGTTTTGTCAAGATGTATTAGGTTAATTTTCCACACGATAAGAAATATTAATGGGGTTGACCAGAGGTTCTTAGAAGGATCGATATATAGGCAGTGACAATGACAACGTACAGAAAACTCTTTTTCTGTTATTTTAACATGTTTAATAATTCTCTACTTCTTGACGTGGAATTTGAATTAGTTGATTGACCATCAATTGATATGATGAGTTCCTATCTTAATTCCTACCTATGAATAAAATATGAGCAAAGCTGAATCAGGTATATATATTTCAGATTTCACAAATATACATCAATCTTCAAGTTGGTTAATTTCTTGTTATACTTTCAATAATTTAATTCTTGTAAAAATAGTAGTAACCAGTGTGAAAATATTAGATCACTTGCTCTAAAATGAGATGTAAGTCTCCTATCTTATAGGATAGTACAAAACCATTTACAACGTACCTTATAGTAAACTGCTAATAGGAAACATTTCCATGTAACTCTTAAAAAAATAATTGTGTCATACTGTCATGAACAATACACACCTAACACACTCAGGAAAAGTAATAGACTAAAAAATACATGTTTGGTCAAGATTGATTAATTTAAAATTTGCAAGAAAAGATAATTTTCCACATCACACGAAATAAATATATAGCACTAGTTTATTTCACACATATTATCTTTAAAATTGTGACTTCAAATCACCTTTTTTCTTATTTTTGGTGAATGTATGTATTATGTGTATGATAGTATTTTACCATAAATTCATGAAGGTAGCAAGAGCTGCTTAGAAAGGATAAGCAATTACCAATAGCAAAAGAAAGTATGGCTTCCATGAATTTCATTGTCACTGTCACTTCTTTTATATTCCGTCATACTCTCATCCGTTCTCTCCCAGAGGCCTTAGCAATAAGAGATCATCACTTACTATCATCGCAACCGCCAGTGCCTGTTCTTGCCACTCGTCGTTGCATGGAAATCCAATAATGTATCAACATGTTCATCATCATCCTCTAAATCTATCAAGAGTTGCGTGGAAATCCAATAATGTAATCAAAAGCACGCTTTCTGTTGGAAATTATGTATGCTTTCTGTTGTAGTCATCATGTGATTTTCAATTATCTGCTTGGGATTGGGGTACCATGGTTCAATTTTTCTCTCTAGTTCCTTAACGCTTCTATTTAAATAGAGTGAGGAAGATTTTTTATGATCGGTTTATATTTAACAAAGCCGTTTCATGCCTCTGCCATTTTCCCTTTCAAAAATAAAAAGAATCGCATATCACAGTGCTCTCCTTTTTTCTTTTTTCTTTACCCTCGTTTCTTTTTTGACATTGAAAGAAAAAAATCGTTACCTCAGCATGTGAAACAATGTGCAGGTGAAATAAAACTTTGCTATAGAAATATGTTATCAGACACAAAATTCATTTAAGCAAATCTCCACATATTAACATGCTTAACAGTGACTAAAATATTCAAGGAGTCACACACCAATTTGTAATGAAAGTATTTCCAGGCTGACCGTAACAAGGCAAGCTCAACCATTGATTTGCACATAGTGTTTAATTTCATGAGGGATGAGATTTTTTAAAAAGGGTACGTTCTTTCATATCCAGATTTGAAGACAGTGAAAACATAAAGATAAATCATTGTATCAGATATGGGGGTGATACGATTAGATTGAATCAAAAACTGTTAGCTCAGTCCCGATCGACCCAGGTCCTAATTTTCCAAATGCGGCTCTATCCTATTTTGTTTGACAACACCAAACCATGTCATATACCTGGCAAACTGGTAATGAGAGACATTAACTTCCATCTTACTCTTCAAAGAAATAAATGGGTGTCATGAATATATAATACACTCATAAATCTTAAAGGTCCGTTTGGTTAGAAGAATGGAAAGGTGAGAAAATAGAAAATTGAGAAATTATGGAAAAGTGAAAAGATAAAAGAGATTTTAATTTCTCTCATTTGTATTTGGTTAGAGGGTGGAAAAGTGGAATGATAGAAAATAGAATTTATATAAATTTACTCTTATACTCTTATTACATAACTTATTATATATATATATATATATATATATATATATATATATATATATATATATATATATATATATATATATTATAAAGGAAAAAAAAAAAAAGGGTTCTATGTAAATGTGAGTATCAAAGAACAAAGAACGCAAGAAGAAAGAGGCTCAACAAAACCAAAGACAGAGCCAAAAAAAAAAAAAAAAGATTTTAAACAAAAAGAAAAAAGAAACAAGGTTCAACGTTAGACAAAGAACCCATAAAAAATTTTAAAAAAAAAAAAAATGTTAACGTTTAATTTACTTTAGGAGAGCAAAAGGGGTAGAAATGTCATTTTTATTAAATTGCTTCCCTCACCATTTTCTCTTCTCGAAAATCACTCCAACCAAACACCTTTTCCATCTAAAATTTCTCATATTTTCTTTCCTCTATTTTCCATCATCCCTATTTTCACTCCAACCAAACATAACCTAAACCACACAAACCCCTCCCATTAAATTTTCTAATTCTCTCCAAAATCTAACCACATAAAAGGCGTGTGGCATTTAAATATCAATAAATGTTACATGTCTTACATCGGCTTAAAAATGTGAGAAAATTAGAGGATTAAATTAGAAAGGATTACCAAATTAGAGGATTCAATTAGAAAGAATTGTTCGTCTAACCAAAATAAAAAATAGAAAGTATTGTAATGCCAACAATAAATGTTGGAGAAAAAGTTGTATTTAGCTCATATGAAATTAATTGTACTTTGTACCCGCCACTTTTCTTTTTTCTTTTTTATTTATTTTTGATAAAAGGTATGACAATTTCCAAAGAGATAATTATACACATGCAAGCATATTTTCATCAGTTTTTGGATAAACAAGAATACAATTTTTTTATTTTAAAAAAAAAAAAAACCATCCAACAATTGTCCACCATTCATCACTTCACCAAATTATGGTAAATGTTATGGTTGTATAACTACAATATAAAACCATATGACCTTAGAAAGCATTTTCATCCAACTAGTCAAGGAGATAACTTTTTTTATTTAGATAGTTACAATATGCTACTAACATCACATGTTGAACATTTTCCCTCCTAGACTTTCAGGTACTTTGTGTATGGAAAGATGCCAATTAAACTACAAGATTTTTATTGTGTGTCGTGATTCATGAACAATGCATCTCAAATCCCACACATTTTGAAAAGGAAAAAATAGTGTCTTAAACGCAAAAATATTTGGCTTGTTTACAACTTGTTTTGTTTTGTTTTTTGTTTGTTTTGTTTTTTTTTTTTTTTTAAAGTAGAATAAACCAATAAAAACAAGCTCTAAGCTCTACCAAACTATCACAACCAACGGCAAAAACAAAGTAGCTTCCATACATGACTCATTGTCACAGCCAGTAAACGAAAAAGACAGTATCCTACACGCAAAAAAGCATGTTTTGTCAAGATTAAACCACACGCAACGTTAAGATTTTCCACATCACACAGAGATATAAATTTATGGGTTCCACAGCAGTTAGAAGGACAAGCAATTACACCAATATGGCAAAAGAAAGTGTAGCATCCATGACTTTCTTTGCCACTGCTTGTTCGTTTATAGTGATTGTTAGTCTCATTAGTTTGCTCCCAGAGGCCTTAGCAAGAAAACCACTATCACCGCCACCACCTCCCAAAGATTTCTCTGGTATCCACAACATTTATGCTATATCACCATCACCATCACCATCACCACAACTAACACTGCCTTCTTCTAAATTGACATTAACACCAACATCATCATCACCACCACCTACTAAGTTGGCCTCACCACCACCTTACAATGAATCCACATCACCACCACGAGGCCAATAATCTAAGGTAAATTTTAAATACAATTTCTTTGATGCAATACATTTTATTCTCTAATCATGTTCAAATACATGTATGTACAGACCAATACAAACTATACCATACAAATAATATAATCTTTTCTAAGTAAAAATCAAGTATTTGAATTTAATTAAGGAATTGTACCTAAATTTACTAATAAATTTATACTACACCCTTTTGACTTCTATAAATTGGCCCCTTACGAGCACTCACACGGGACATTGCATAATAGAAAATGTTGTAAATTTTACACAACTTACAAATATCAATCTGTCTATAACTCTATACATTTATATTACATGGTTACTATAACTTTCTATTTTATTATTTTAATATTTTTTCTCTCTTCTCTAGCTCTTCTCATAGGTCTCTCTTCTCTTTACTTTCTTTAATGTTAAAAAAAGCAACAGAGAGAGTGAGTGTTGGTAGGTGAAATGATAAAAAAAGAAAATAATTATTTAAATAAAGTATAGTGTATAGATCTAATCTGATGTTGATGTTTTTGCAAAGTATTTGTGTAAAATAGAAAAAGTACGTTTTTAAAGTTAAAATAGATGAAAGATTTTAGAAAAATTGATGTGAATGTTCTAATAAAACCATTAGTCTAATATATTTTGCATACAATAATTGTTATTTATGAAACAAGACTTGATATCTCTTTCCATGTAAATCCAATATACTCCAATGATTTACTAAAACACAAATTACCGAATGCCACAATTAACATATATTTTACTACAGTATTTGCTCTTAATTTACTTCTATGCAGGAATAAAAGCCTATCTGCATGCGTAAAGAAGAGTGTTTATCCTCTAGAAGATAAAGTCTCTCAAGAGTTACATGGCAATGCGATAATGTAATAAAAAATATGTATCAAGTGAGAAGAATGGAAATTAAATAAGCTTTTCTGTTGCAGTGATGTGATGGTCAATGATTTGCTCTGTATTTCTTAATTTTTCTTTTCATATAGAGTGAGGAACATATTTTTTGATCGGTATATATGTTAGTGGTTTGGTTTGTCAAATTCTAAAATCCAAGATATGTTAAATAGTCAAAGGTTCCTTGTAATTCGATCGTAATTTTGTTTCACATTTGAATTCTCCTCTGTCACTTGTTATACCAATTGAATGATAAAATATTTTAATAAAAAAAAAAATATGTACACAATTTATGATTTGCACATGGTGCTTCATAGCATAGGTAAGGATGGGGAAAACAAAATTCTCAGGAAATACTTTCCTTCATATGGATTTAGTATAGTAGAACCGTAGAAGAATTATCTGATAAAGCTGTAGAGATCCTTGTGAGGGCCCATAAGAAATTAGATGGAGACAAGGCCTAAGAACTGTCAGCTCAGTCCTAACCCATCAGGCCCCATATTCCCAGCCAGGTCCTAAGTTTTTTAGGGCTGATGTGGGCTGTGATACTGGGCGGACTGGACTCTACATTTGTGTTTCTTAAGATTTATGCAAATGAGAAATCAAAAGTGAGTGGCCGTTTAATACAATCATATTACATGTGCTTCTTTTTTTCACTAGTTTATTTTTATGAAAATATAGGTTTTCAAGATTTTTTTTTTCCTAGAACTAACTTGTAAAATTGCATCATTTTGATTCTAGTCTCTTATCTTAAATTTTTTTATTTTTTATTTTAGTCACTACAATTTGAGATTTTTTTTTAACAAACATTTGAGAATTTTTTTTTAATATCACCCTTCTATTTTTAGTCACTAACATAAGGAAATGAGAAATTTAATCCCTAAACTAAATAAGGAAGTCACTTTATTGTCCAAAAATAACCTTGATTGAAGGAGGATTCATAGTAAATATCAAAATAAAAAACTCAAAGGTCTTCAAATTAATTATAAAGAGATAGAATTACACTTCTCTGACTTAGTCATCATAGAGCCTATGGCCAGCACCACAATGTTGTCCTCTAATCAATCTTAGTTGTTTGAAGGTGTTAGTGTCTTCTTGATCCAAATTGACAAGTTTAAATTATGTACATCATCAACGTCTTGCCTAGCTTACTCGAAATCATGTATGCATCACCACTTTTACCCAATTGCAAGAGCAGTCTAAACCAATCCCTACAGTGAAGACACTAATTAGAGTCAGGAAGTTGATTTTCAGGACATGGAGATCCAACTGAGAGGATGTTCTCTCACTTTTACGAAGAACTATATAGCAAACTATCAATGCAAGGTGAGGAAAGCTTTACTATGATTGAGACCATGTCTAAGGGATGTATATGGATGTGCTTAGGGTGTTGAGAACATCCTCTCTAGCAGCGAGCTTCTTCTTCTTGATGCATGTCTTTTTTTAACAGGGAATTTAATAGTCATACAATGTATAAGTTTTTGACAAGATTATGATCGTGTGCAAAATTATTAACATGTTAATGTTTTATTAGATGCTGGAAATAATTCGGTGTTTATCAGATCCTTAAAGGGATTTTTTTTTAATAGGATCCTTGTAGAATTTAATTTATTACAAATTTCTTAAAATATCCTTAATTAATGCAACATTAAAATGGAAATTGAATAGTAAATTTAAAATAACAAAGTTCAAACATTTAAGAATGTAAAATCAACAAACTTATCCCTTACATTTTAAGCGCATGTTTTGTATCAAATAACTTCTCTCTCTTATTTCCCACTAACAACTCCTCTTTGTTGCTATTAACATTCTTCTTGCTCCTCTTCTCAACATCCTATATTGACAATAAATAAAAACCTCTTACATACTTTTATAATTATACATTTTTTAGAAAAAAAATTTATATTGGTTTGTAATTGAAGCTTTTTTTTTTTTCAAATGAATGGGAAAATATTATTAAAAATTCCAGTGGGCAAAATAAAAAAAGAAGGAGCAATGCCTAGCTAAACGGCAGAGCCCCCCACTTATTACATTTACAAGAGAAGTGGTCATGCCCAAAATCAAAAGATCCTTAATAAGAATTCGCATCATGTTGACCCAAGCAACATCTAAATCAACAAATCTAGCGATTAAGGCTTTTCATCAACAACAAAATTAAGTAATTGTCATGAGATTGAAGGCCTTTGGGCTCTTAACGCGTCCATGCAAGACTTTGAGTCTTCTTCTATGATCACTTCTTCGAAGTTTGCTTGGGAAACTAGCTAGTTGTAATGACCATAGGAAATAGGATGGCCTTGGCTTTAGCTTGGACAGAAGTGATGGTATTCACTCTCTTGGATACAACAAAGAACAACAACTCTTTTTAATCTCTGGCCACCACTGCAATAGTAGAACTCACTTTACCAATGGCTATATCACAGTTGAGCTTGATTTAATTCTGATGTGGTTTAAACCATCTTCCTTCTCTTCTTCTCGGGGGCTTGAGGGACATGATCTTTTAATAGACAAGTGCCCAAGGAAAATCTTATATAGACTCTTACAAACTTGCTCATAAGATAAGACTCTAGCTTCAAATAAGGTTTGATTTCCAATTATAATTAGTAAATCCTTTGAACATTTCAATGTATTTTTTTTTCTTCTACTTCTTTTTTTTTTTTTTAAATATATATTTTTTAATTTTTAACTTAGAAGTTACAACGGATCCTATTTTAATCTTGATTGAATAATCTTTTGCTCAAATGTGCTATAAATGAACTAAGCTATTCATGAATAGCTTTAACTTGGTTCAGGAAAAAGCTTGTTTATATATATTTGTTTAGAAAATGAGTCAAGTTTAAGCCTTAAGTTTAGACTCGATTATTAAATGAGTCAAACTCAAATATAATAATATGTTCATGAACCTGGGATCTCAATTTAACTATATATAATATTATATTTTTATATGTATACTTATCTAAAATTATATTTATACAAACTTGAAATTGGATTGTCTAAGCTTTTCAATAGATTCATATGATATTAAATTATTATTTATAGTATATTGATGATATAAACAATCTATTTGTAGTAAAAATTTATAGAATTGAGAATAAATAAAGCATTTGAATCATAGTTTCACAATATATAAGAAAAGAATAAGTTAATCAAATTGCTTACGAATAAGTTTGAACTTGTTGAACAAGAAAATAAGTTAAACTTAAACATAAAATCCTGTTTGATAGTGAGCTCAAGTTAAGTAATTCAAAAGTTGTAAAAAGTTGGATAAATGACAAAAATAGTAGTATGAAAGATGAAAACCCTAGTTAGTCACGGGGTATTGGAATTCTAACACTTCATCTTCCTTTTTCTCCCATGCCCACAATTCTAATAATCAAAGCTTTATATTGCTTTTACATTTTGTAAACTTCAATTAGTTAAATCACCCATTCACCCCACCTCATCACCTCACTGCCCATTGAAAACAATAAAAAGGGGGCAGCCAACCATCTTGGTCCCCTTGGATACCCAAAAACTAAGTTTAACCCAAATTACAATAATACCCTTACATCAATACCCCTAGATTCCGGGTCAACCCAACAAACAAAAAAAGGTTCAAGAAGACATAAGAGCTCAGCTCGTACTACAATACTAAACTTCATACGTATACCCTTCCATTTCGGGTACAATCCAAAAAGGCCAAAAAGTCTTAAAAAGTAGTATTTTTTATAGTCTTGCTCAATGACTAATTGACCATATGAGAGACTCACTCTCACACACATTTCACTTTATCCACCATACTCCACCACAAAAAAACAGACACACACACCCTTCTCAGTCAAAAAACACACAGCCCCAGATTACCTACCGTCCTTTTTTTCTTTGGATTACAACAAAGACAATAACAATAACCCTTCACCAAAAAAACCCAAAAAAACAAAAAAAATCTGAGACTCAGACACATAGATAGAGAGAGAGAGAGAGAGAGAGACATTTTCACACTTGTTATAGTTTTATAGAGCGACTTGTCTGAGTGAAACCCAGTTCCAATTTTTTTGGTTTTCTTTTATCCTATCATTTATTTTATTTTTTAATTTTTTTACCCATTTTTCCCCCAAAATCTGATCCACCCCAGATTTCATTTTAATTTAATTTCAATTAAATTAAATTAAATTAAAAATGTGTGCTTTCTCTGATTCTTGATCCCAACCCTAAACCCCTTTTTGATTTTAGCCCCTTATTTCTTTATGGCTCCAAAATCTTCAGGTAAATCTTTCTTTTGTTAAAATTGTTTACTTTTTTTTTGCTTAGATATGTCTGATTTTCTGTTTGGTAGCTCAGAAAGTGTGGAAAATATAATGGGTATGTGTGTTAATTTGAGTAGCTGGTATTTTTTTGTTTGGTATTGTCTGGTTAGAAATTTTTTTTTTAATTATTATTTCGTTTGGTAGGTCTGATTTTCTGTTTGGTAGATGAGAAAGTGTGGTAAAGGAAAATGTTATGATAATTTCAGTGTTGGATTTTTTTTTAATTAAAAAAAGTATGAACTTTTCTAATTTCCAGTTAGTGAAGCCCAATGTTGAGGAGGCTTTAAAAGAAAAGGAAAAAAAAAATTGCTTAGATATGTATGCTGATTTTCATTTTGGTTGTTGAGTGAGTGTGAGAAAGGAAAAGGTTATGTTAATAACAGAGTAACACTTGCTATTTTTGTACTTTTTTTTTTTGGTTGAACTGCTTTTTTCCCCCAGTCTTTTGAAGGATCATAACAAAGTGAAAATTTTGAGATTCCTATATTTTCTTTTGATTTTCCTAAATTTTCCTGACTAACAAAAGCACAAGCACATGCATCTTGCTTTAGGGTTCTGTGAGTTTTAAGCTTAATTAGTTTTTCTTACTTCATTGCCTGCAAAGTGAAAACTTGGATCGTAATTCAATATCCTTTCTTGATGTTTGACATAGAAGAAACTCACTTAGCCTTAGTATTGGGTGTTTGTTTTGAGTTCTGTACATGATTAGCTTAACTTATGTGATGATTAGAGGTTATTACTTGACAAAAAATGAAATTGTACACAAACTTAGAATTGAAGTAGCTTCTGCAGCTTGTTATATGGCTGTCTTCTCTCAAAAGGCTTAAGAATATTCCTTGTCTGCGGGATAATTATCATTATGTATTGATTGCATTTTTGATGGTGTGGGACTTCATTTTTCTGACAATGAGCCTAATGCAGGTGGTACAGGTGTTGCTACAATGTTGTGAGCTATTTTTGACATATAACCGGCTGAGTTAGGGTTTTCTGTCAAATATCGATGGTTGCAAAGGGCTAGTGGAAGTATGGACTGTTTCCAGACTGTTAGTCGTCTAAAGGGTAAGCTTTTCAATATACCTCAATTGGTGATGACTATTTCACCTAGGCATAAGAAAACATCTATACCAAAGTTTACCTCTTTGAAATAAAATTTTATTGTTACTTGTCTAGACTTGCTCTGTGGTGCTAGTTCATTACTGTAATGCTGCAATGATCATGAGATTTCGGTGTACCTTAGGTTAATTTTTTACTTACATTTTTTTTTCTGAAAACTTTGCTTGAGCCTGTGATATTTGAGCACGGTGTTTTGTAGTATTATGTTGAAAGTTTAGAAAGAATTATGGATTTGCAGTTTATGCCTCGACTCCTCGTTTCTTTTTAATTTCATGTTATTTGACCATTAGCTCTAGCTCTACTTCTTCTCAAAAAAAAAAAAAAAAAAAAAAAGCGCTAGCTCTACATGGTGCTTCCTCCTCATAAGATAGGGGTAGAGGATGAGGTTATGGGTTCAAAACCTATTGGGCATGTAACTTATCAATTAAATAATTTTTTTCTGTGTGAACTTCTTCTTCTTCTTCTTCTTCATACAAAAATAATTTAATTTTCAAAAAGAAAAAAGGCCTTGCCTTGGTGAGGTTCCATTTCAAAAAAAAAAAAAAACTGAACTATTTGAGAGTTGTAGTCTGAGCTTTCCATATGTAGTGAGTGAACTTTCTAAGTATTAATTCTTATCTCCCCAAAAATCTGGAATTTGCCATATGCTCCCCATATCTTGTGATGAATGATCATGTTGCTTTTGACAATTTGAGGGTGGGGGGGAATACATGCTCACACTTGTGTGCTTACACACACACACGTAGGTAATATTATGCCATAGTCAAAGGAGTTTCTGCTTTGCCGATTTATACTTGTAACCAAATGAATGGCATCCCAGTTCTCTCTCTCTCTTGCATGAGCATGGGTTTGTGCATGCATTTGTTCATTTTCCATATGGTTCATGTATTATTCTTTCCTGAAGGAAATAACATGACGTATGTCACTGCTGAAGGCAAGCTTATATATTTTGCAGGTTCTCTATGCCATCAGTTATTATTATTCATCATTTGGTTATCCAGTTTTCAAGAATTGGTGGCAGTGAAGACACTGCTTGAGCCTATCAACGTTTCTTCCATGTCTGAGCTAGCTAGTTCACCTAGTAGTGGACTGTTTGATCCCATAGAAATATCACCTTCTGTCATTCCCCACTACCCAAATCCTGTTGAACCTTTGCCACCAATGTACCCTGTCTTTCCAAACAGATATGAGCCAAATATAACAGGAAAATGTCCTGTAAATTTCTCTCTTATGTCAAGTCTCATGGACAAAACAGCATCTGATTGTGCCGATCCTTTGGCGGCACTTTTACGAAATGTAATATGTTGTCCACAGTTAAGTAGTTTTCTCCACCTCTTCCAGGGTTTCTACAGCAATAACTCTGATAAGTTGGTTGTCCAAGATGCTGTTGCTAATTATTGTTTTACAGATATCATTAGTATCTTAGCTAGTAGAGGGGCAGATAGTAACGTACCTACAATTTGCTCCGTTAAATCATCGAATCTTACAGGTGGGTCTTGTCCGGTGAAGGATGTTGTTACCTTTGAGAAAACAGTGAATACAAGCAAATTACTGGAGGCCTGCAGCACTGTTGATCCTCTTAAAGAGTGTTGTAGACCTGTTTGCCAGCCTGCAATTATGGAGGCTACTCTTAAGATTTCAGGAAGACAATTGATGATGGATGAGAATAAAAATATGGTAGGGGAGCTTAATCATAGTGATCCTCTTGCTGATTGTAAAGGAGTGGTTTATTCCTATCTTTCAAGGAAACTTCCGTTGGATGGCGTAAATAATGCACTTCGAATATTCTCTACCTGCAAAGTTAACAAAGGTACATGAAAAGAGTTTTAGTATTTCATGAATTTTTGCAGTGCTTGTTTAATAGTATGCTAGCAACATTTGATTCTGGAAATAGCTTATTTATAAGAATCTGATTTTGTCTTCCTCTTAAATGACTTTTTGTAGAATTTGGTATTGGCTTTCATTTGATCTTAATCACTATGTTTTTATTATCTAATATTGAACAGTTGCGAATGGAACTGCATGCGTATATATGTAAGTGTGTACATGTGCGTGTGTGGGACTCTGGCTTTTAACATAAGATTTAAAACTTCAGATTGTTTGTTCTAGAGCAAAACCAAAAAAGTCTTGATAAGCTGCCCAGCTATCAGAAAGAAACATGATTAGGGTTTTTTTTTTTTTTTTTTTTTTTTTTTTTTTCCCTGGGGGGATAATAAAACATGATTAAACTCATTTTAAGTATCTACATAAACACTTGATTTTGAGTTTGGCTAACCGTTTTTGTCATTCTTAGGTGTACGTTTTGATATAATTCAAAATGTGCTGTTTCTTCTTGTGGTTTGTTATATGTACTGGTTCACTTTTACTTATGTTCTACAAGTTTTTAATCATTTAACCAAATGAAGTAAACATTGCCTCTGCAGTTTGTCCTTTAAGTTTTACGCAGCCTTCGGAAGTAATTGAAGCATGTCGTAATGTAGCTGCTCCCAGTCCTTCCTGCTGTAGCTCGTTAAATACTTATATTGCTGGGATACAAAAGCAAATGTTGATTACAAATAGACAAGCTATAATCTGTGCAACAGTGTTTGGGTCCATGTTACGGAAAGGTGGGATTATGACAAATATTTATGAGCTTTGCGATGTTGACTTGAAAGATTTTAGTATGCAAGGTACACAGTGATGTATTGTTGATCTTCTAGTTTTGTGCACTTGATTATCCCTCTATTTTATCTGACATAGTACTTTCTTTCTGTTTTGTGGATCTATGTGTGCCCTGGAGCAGTATTTGGACAAGGTTTGTTACTATTTTTAATTCCTTTCTTCTACCATTGTCCTTATTATTTTTATGGACATAGTACCAATTCATTCCTGTTTACTTATGAAAAAATGATCAGTGTTAATGTTCTAGATGCAGTTGAACACCTGGTGCCCAAAGCAGAAAGTTGGGAATAGAGTTATTTAGTATTTGTTACCTAACAATTATCTTGGGTTTTCATTAAAGGACTTATATTCTTGTTGCAATGTCTAAATGTTAAGAATAGGTTGAATGATATTAACCACCATTTGAAGTAGTTCAAGAAAAATTCCAGAGCACTTTAGAGTTTTAGGGTGGGTTTTCTGTTTCCATTTAACAAACAGTGACGAAAGTAGTAATGTATAAAAGAGTCAGCATGCATAGAAGTTCTAAAGAAAATGAGTGATGTAATAATCTATCATTTTGGTTTTTATTAACAGCAGGGTGTCTACTTCGAAGCTTGCCTGATGATGTGTTATTTGACAACGCAACAGGCGTTGGCCTTGTATGTGACTTGACTGACAACATTGCAGCACCGTGGCCTTCGTCATCCTCAATGTCGTCCATGTCTTTTTGTGCACCTGGTAACTGATTGGAACAGCCTGATTCTTATCGATTTGATTTCTTCATAGTTCTAAGAGATTGATATAATTGACAGTGATTAGCATAATTGCAGTTTCTTTAAGTGTCCATATCCTTATTGCTGTTTTTGAATTCTGCAGAGATGTCATTGCCTGCACTACCAACATCACAGACTTTAAAAAATCCTGGTGTGTACCATTGCTTTGTGCAATTTCAGCTTTTGTGAATTTCCTGTCATTTGTTCCACTCGTGTAAGCCTTAAACAAGGCCATATAAAGGAGCAGAGAAAAAAAATGTGCATAAAATAAATTAAAGAAGGCTGGCCTCTTCAACAAAAAGTCAATGTGATAAAAATAAACCTTGGCTTTTAAGAGAAAGGTGGAGTTCTCTGTCCAAAAACATTTCAGCCAGCCCAAACATACACACACACACACACACACACATATATATGGGTAAAATATAGTCCAAGACTTTTTAAAACTGACCAATTGGTCCCTAATTATTGTGAGAAAGAGGAGAAAAATGAGTAGCGTTTAAGGAGTGAAGTTGGGTTTAGGGACCAAGTTGGTTAGTTTTGAAAAGCCTTGGACTTGACTGTTATTAGCCTAAACCTCAGAGGTGATGTTATTTTATTTTATTTCTTGAGAAAAAGCCCAAAGAAATATTATAGATGAAAGATGGTTGATGGTTTTTGAAAAGGAATGTAACTGTTAGTGTTTAACATGGTAGACGTCAGAATTAACAGTGATTCATATAAAGCACAAAATTATATATGGAGAGAAATAACATCATTTGCATTAATAGTTTTGATCATTTGTCTTGTATTACAATAAAAATGATGATACAAGGCAATTTATTTACACGCATTTAAGTGTCACAAAAAGCAAAGGCATATCAATTTGATAAGGCAACTAGTCT
>CM068739.1:11501210-11738201 GCA_035136125.1 Quercus rubra
CTGCTGTAACTAATGTCCTGCATGGATTAGAGAACTTGCCTACTGAGATCCTGATTGCAATGAACAGGAAGCTTAAAGGTTCCAAAGTAAGCATGCCTCAGTTGTCCACTCGCAAAAGTGGATGGAATCGAAATGATTTAATTATACGAGTGAGGAATACTAGTGAAAAAATGCTTTCAGAACTTGGTGAAGGGGATGAGCTACAAGAGCCATTAGCCAAAGCAATGGCAATACCGGACTTATTGCTGAAGATAACACCAGGTTTTCAAAATTCCTCCACAACAGATTTCTATCCAGTCTCTTCAGAAATAAGAACCTTGCAGAATGAGATATCGAAAGCTATTTGGTTACTAAAGACAAGGGTTAGGTTTTCAGAGTTGAAGAACTTGCAGCTTCTGCTAGACCCAAGTGCAAAAGTATCAAATCGGAGTCTACGCACAGCAATAAGGAAAATGTTAACTGTATATCTTGTTGAGTGCAGTGATATGGATACCATTCCAAAGTCGCTATTGGAAACTCTTGCTGTTATTAATAGGTATTCTCGAAGTACACTGCTTGGATGCTTCAGAAAGGAGGAAATTGGGGAGGAAATTGAATTAGAAACAGAATGCATATTGAGTGTCAGTGCCCAGACAAAGCAGATTGTTTTAGATTTGCTGCCTGACCATGAGTTTGATGAAGATTTTACTGATGCGTATATGGAGGAGCTAGAAGAAAGTGAAGATGATGACAATGATGATAATAGTAGGGGCTCTCAGAGTAGTAGGTCTCACTGTATGGATTCAGATTACCACGTTGAAAGTACTGCAGATTCGATGCCATTTGATTTCAAGTCACCTACATCTGCAACTAAGGAGAATGGATCTTTCCGTTTCCTTACACCTGGAAACTGTTTAAATAGTGCTTCTCTTGAGAGACCTGCACCTAAGGAATTTACCAGAGTGGATTCTGTTGATCCTCTTGGTATCATTTCCTCTCCATTCAGGGAATCAAGATCACTTAGCAGCACAATTAACATTAATATGAACCAACACAACATTGAAAGCATGAGTGAATCCAACATGCATAGAACAAAAGGAATTGATTTTTGCTCACCTTTTTCACCAAAGGAAAGGTCAGGTGAAAATTCTATTGAGAGACATGATACTGAATTTGACTCCGGAGTAGATACAGCAAACCCACCTCCTTCTGTTTCTAACTTGTCATGTGTGAATCCAAAAGCTACAAATGGCAAGCAACGTACATGTAAGAACCAGTACCTTGCCATCCAAGAAGTTTGTGATGAAACAAGTATGGTCGCCTATAATCTCATTGGTCACTTGCTGGAGGAATTTGCACAAGTAGAAGGCTTGGATTTGGACTGGAGAGATACTTTGTATCTCAGAGGTGATAATTCAATTGAAGTAGATTCCAAAGGTATGCGAAGTACCTTTTTTAGTTTTTGGTTCTTTCCAACTGAGATCTATAAACAACTGAAACAATTTTCCAGTGGGAACAATCTATCCATGGCAGTTATTTTTTTACTGTTGTTATTACTACTTTGCTTGCCATTACATCTACAGCATGATTGCATATATTTAAAAGACAAAATGTGACCTAACCTGTTGTGAGTGCTCTTCCAAGAAGTGCCAAAGAAATAAAGAAATTCCTTGAGTATATGATACATAATGCAGATTTTGGGAACTATTAAATTTGAATTCTTTATTAAGACTTACTCTAATGGGGGATTCCAAAATTCAAAATTATCTGCTATGGCAAACAGGTTTCATGTTGCCCACAGAAGTTATAAGAATCCTAAGTAGATCATTTCAGCGTAGGATTTCTAAGGACAAAAAGGAACTGAACAATGTAATAATCGATATGTATATATTATTACTTGTATAATTGAAAAGCCCTTGATCTTTGACGTGCTTCAGAAATTATCGGCATAAATGTTTAATAGTTCAAAAGTGTGAACAGTATCTTTTGTCAAATATGTAGTTAAACCAATCCTGTACTGATATGTCATGTTCACATCTCTCTTGTTTCTCACCTTAATGTTGCTTTCCTAAAGCACCAAGGGAACTGGAATACCATTTCATTTGTCTAGTTCTTTTATTTATTTATTTATTTTTTATCACTAAGAGGATGAAGTAGCTGCTAACTGGAAGATGGTTGGTGGGTCTTGAACCCATGACCTTGCTCTTAGAAAGGGAGGAGATGCCAATAGAGCTAGAGCTCATTGGCATTGCCACTAACTTGTGATGGGAAATTGTTGCTGGTATTATACTTTATTCCAATAAACTGTATTTAAACATGGTAATCAGAGAACAAATATATGAAAGAAAAAAGGGGCATTGGAATGGGTACGGTTCTTTGTATAAGATTCTCTATATACAAGTAACACCTATCTCTGTACAGTCCAATGAGCCTATATGTCCTGTTTGTTTAAGCCCTTTCTCCTTTTGGTGCTATGCAGCTTTATCAAGGATCTTAAATTACAGTGATGGCTATAGTATATTCTAATAAAATGATTTCCTTGAACTTGTCACATTTCAATGTAATGGATTCAGTTGTTAAGCTAGCAAGTACCCCCCATGGAAAATTTGTTCATTATTTTTCTCTGAGCCCTTGCATGACCTTAAGCACTTCATCTGCAGATTTTTTATATATCGGAAGGCCAAAATGGTCACTGGATCTTGTCTGGTTTCAAATTGTCAGTTAATTTTTGTTCTGCTTTCCTTTTTTGCAAATAATTAACCAAATATTTTATGATATTTCCCATTTCAATTTCCAGAGGAAGAAAAAGAGCAGCCTGCATCTAAGGCTGATAATGGAGGTTCAGTTATTGTTCGGGTAGTTGAAGAGCTAATACCTTCCTTTCCTAAGAGGTGTGTTGCTTCTTCATTTTTGATTTGCTGAATAAATGTAGGATGTTTATTGTGTCACTGTTTATGATAGTGCTAATATAGTTGTTTTGAATGTTTACTATTTTGTTCAAATGCCAACAATTAAACCTTTTTTTCAGCTATGTTGACTTGTCTAAGCTTTTTTTTTTTTTTTTCAACAATTATTCACTATTAAAATCAAAAGTTGTACCAAAGTCAAGTAAACGATTATTTTGGAAAAAAAATTTCCTGCTTATCGAGCTTATTTGACTTATGTTTTAAGGCTTTACTTTTTTTAGGTATTGTTGTACCTTTGCCTAACTTAGTCTTTAAGCCAAATAAACCAATGAAAATGAGCTATTGATTACATTGTAAAGTGTCTAGCTGAACATGCTTAAATTATAAAGAAGCTATTTGTTTCATTATATTGTAGAATCTTTAACAATATCATAATAGTTTCTTGAAATATGGGGGCTGATGTTTTTCATGACTGCAGTGGAATGGAAAGATTGAAGATATTGATGGGCTTGTGATAGCATATTTTTAGGAGTTGGTGGTACCTTTTGAATACCCCCGAAGAGTTGTTCTAAAATGCATTTTGCATATGTTTACAAGATTGCCCTACTCCCAAACATGGAGGTGAGTACGTTGTTGAGAAAGATGCTTATCTTCATGATCATATAAGAAAAAAAAATGACTGTTATCAATTTCATTTGTGACCATACATTACCATTGATATCATACAATCTTAGTTGTAGCAACCTAACAGATGACTTTTGCACAATGATACAGGCCACCCGTCTTGAGTCTTGTGGGTTGTGAGCTTTATCATGTGATTGCGAATCCTGTATAGCTGAAGTCACCCATAATTAATCTTGTGGACATTCAAACGGGCTCATTTCTAACACTGCCTGGGATGAGGAAGATGTCATAGGTGCCTTCATAAAAGCTGATGTCATGGTTTAAACTTCAAATCCTATTGCTGTGTGTATAATGAGAAATTTATGTTGTGTATCTATTCATTTATTATTTTTTCATTTGTACATGCATAATAAATAATAATGCTCACTGGATGTACAGCCGATTTCAGTATAATTTATAGCAGTTGCTTTTGAATAATTTATTTTTTCTGTTCAACAAAATTTGTTAAACTTTAGAATCTCTTGCTTGTCATCAATGACTATGGTGATAGTGGTGTTGGATGGCAGTGGGATGATTCACTGGTGGCATTTTCACAGTTACAATTTGTGTTTATGAATGACTGCATTTCTTGTTTTTACTTCGATTAAAAGAACTTTATTTACTTGTTTGTTATACATACATACATACATATATATATATATATCAAAAAGATGAAGTGTGATATTTATTATTGCTATACTTTTGTTAAGCCTTATTAGCAGTCATGTCATCATTTTTTTCTTTCCATCATTTCTTCAAAAAATATGTATATAAATATTAGCGTATGCAATAATGCATTATGTCTTTACTCATTCTCAAAACTAATTATAACTTATTAATAATGATATAACCATCACTTTTTATTAGCATGATTTTACACATTCTTGAACCTAAATGTAACTTATAATAGAAGCTACATGTAATACCAACACCTTGGGTGAGGACACCATTTATTTAATTATAGCTTATACTCACCGAAAAAAAAATCTCATTCCACCACTATATTCATATCTATATGCTAATGTAATATTTAATGCTAGTTTGAAAGGTCCAATTCTGCTTATACTTAGAGACCATGGGTCCGTTTGGATTGAACTTATTGTTATTGAAACTGAAAATATTGTAGCAAAATAATTTTTAAATATGTGAATAGTATCATGGGACCCATTTTTAATGAAAAAGTTGTTGAAAAGTGATATTTGTGGGTCTTATGAACAGTATACGAGACCCATTGATGTGATAAAGAGACGAAAAAGTAAGAAAAGTGCAGCTACTATTCATTGAACAGTAACCGCTGTCTCCTGTTGCAGCTGACAAAAAAAAAGAAAGAAAAGAAAGCAGAAAATGCAACTCACAAACGCACCGCAGGTTTCAGTGCTATCCAAACAGGCACCATATGTCATTTTCATCAACTTCAAGAGGTAGAGATAATAAAGCTCTTCACAAAGGGTTTTTTATTTTTTTTTTAGCTTTCCATACAAATTAAATTGTTTAGAATTTTGTTATTATTTTTTCTTTGAACTAATGAATATATTTTTATACAGTTTCTATTCAGATATTTGTATACGAAGATATTGAACCTAACAAATTGTAACTGAGCTAAACGATCTCATACACCTATCTCTATTCAATTTAAGAGATATTATTTGACCAATTTATTATTTTATTTTATGTTGTATTTAGTAGAGTTCATAGACAATAATTGTGAATTGATATTGTATATGTAGAGCTGATAGTGATTTTCAAAATTATATATATAATAGCAATATAATGAAAAAACTTGGCGTAACCAATATCATGAAAATTGCAATAAAAAACTATTTTAGTGCCTCCAAATGTACTAGTCAAACTATGTCCTATATGTTTAATAACTCAAACTAATATCAATATTACCACTACGATTCTTCATTCCTGTGCATAAGCATGAATTATATTCTAGTATGTATAATGCATAATTACAATAGTTAGAAGAATATATTCCACTTCAAAAAAAGAATAAAGAATAATACCAATAAAAAAACAGCAAATTAAAATGATAAAATTATATATTTGTAAAAATAGAGATAGAAATTACTTTTAAAAATTATTTAATTTTTAGGGAAAACAAATTATCTACTATAAAATTTAGAGAATAAATTTACATTATACTACATCTCAACATCGTATATACTATATAATAAAAGTTGGGCAAAGAAACCATGGTTATGCCAAGTTGCTGCTCTTGCTAATTAGTAAATTAATTTTATATTATTTTTTAGGATATATTTTCTCAAATTAAGGAATAATATTTAACAACTGTTTAATTTAGGTAGAACTTTATCATTCAAATTTCAACAAATTTAAATTACATTCAAACTAACAGTCTATTATAGAAAATAATATTTGTAGGGACATTTTTTGCTTCAAAGGTCAAGAGCTAAACCATGTTGGAACCTTAGGCAAATTTTGTTGTCCCACATAGGAAAGAAAGCCTCCTTCTTTGCACCTTATAAGGAATGAGCAAGTGAATGAAGAGTACCACTAATTGTGAATTGATATTGTATATGTAGAGCTGATAGTGATTTCCAAATTATATATATAATAGCAATATAATGAAAAAACTTGGCGTAACCAATATCATGAAAATTGCAATAAAAAACTATTTTAGTGCCTCCAAATGTACCAGTCAAACTATGTCCTATATGTTTAATAACTCAAACTAATATCAATATTACCACTACGATTCTTCATTCCTGTGCATAAGCATGAATTATATTCTAGTATATATAATGCATAATAACAATAGTTAGAAGAATATATTCCACTTCAAAAAAAGAATAAAGAATAATACCAATAAAAAAACAGCAAATTAAAATGATAAAATTATATATTTGTAAAAATAGAGATAGAAATTACTTTTAAAAATTATTTAATTTTTAGGGAAAACAAATTATCTACTATAAAATTTAGAGAATAAATTTACATTATACTACATCTCAACATCGTATATACTATATAATAAAAGTTGGGCAAAGAAACCATGGTTATGCCAAGTTGCTACTCTTGCTAATTAGTAAATTAATTTTATATTATTTTTTAGGATATATTTCCTCAAATTAAGGAATAATATTTAACAACTGTTTAATTTAGGTAGAACTTTATCATTCAAATTTCAACAAATTTAAATTACATTCAAACTAACAGTCTATTATAGAAAATAATATTTGTAGGGACATTTTTTGCTTTAAAGGCCAAGAGCTAAACCATGTTGGAACCTTAGGCAAATTTTGTTGTCCCACATAGGAAAGAAAGCCTCCGTCTTTGCACCTTATAAGGAATGAGCAAGTGAATGAAGAGTACCACTAGTTCGGTATGTAGGGACAATTTTTGCTTCAAAGGCCAAGGGTTAGACCATGTTGGAACATGGTACTCTTCATCCACTTGCTCATCCCTTATAAGGTGCAAAGAGGAAAGCTTTCTTTCCTATGTGGGACAACAAAATTTGCCTAAGGTTCCAACATAGTCTAGCTCTTGGCCTTTGAAGCAAAAATTGTCCCTACAATATTAAACTTAAATCTCAAACAACAACTCATGTTTTCTTTCTCAAAAGAAAAAGGAAAAAAAAAAAACCATGTTTTTACTTCTACTCCAATTAAAAGTCTATTATCAATATTTTAAGAACAACTAATTAGTAAATTAATCTTATACATTTAAATTTCAACAAATTTAAATTTTATTCAAACTAAAATTTGTATATTATAAAAAAAATTATAAACTTAAAGACAATAACAAACATTTTCTTTCTCAAAAAAAAAAAAAAAAAAAAAAAAAAAACTTTTTGACTTCAACTCCAACTAAAATTCTATTATCAACATTTTAAGAACAAATAAATAGTAAATTAATTTTATATTATATGTTATGATATATTTTCTCCAATTAAGGAATAACATTTAATAATTGTTTAATTAAAATAAAACTAAAAGTCTATTATCAAAATTTTCTAAACTTAAATCCCACACAATTTACGTTTTTGTTTTTTTCCTTGAGTTGCATCTTATTAAATTAATATTTTATTAGGATATTAAATTACAAGACTCTTGATTAAAGGTAAGATTTAACAATAATTTAATTTAGATAAAATTTTATCGTCTAAGTTTTAGAAATTTAAATTCTACTCTAACTACTAGTCTGTTATCAAGATTTTCATATATATATATAGAGAGAGAGAGAGAGAGTCATGGCTTTTTGATGTAACCTGTTTTAACCAATAAAAGCATCCCTATAATTAAACCCTACACAATACACCTCATATTGTTGTATGGTTTTTTTTTTTTTTTTTTTTCACTTTTTTTTCCCAATATGCAACTTATACTTATGTTTTTATCTAATAAGTTCATATTATTTGTTGTTCTTTGCTTTTGAATTTGTGTGTAAGATATTAATATTATGCCAAAGGAGGTTTACTATAAAAAAAGCAAACTAATAGACACTTATTTAAGTTCTTGATTCTCTTATGTAAGTTTTTAAAAGTTTTTTATATTCTCAAATTTTGAACACTTTTGTGTATATTTTGATTTTTGGTTTTGGTTATTATATTTATTTTGTGAGTGTGCTAATATTTTTTTAATTAGACTATCACTGCAAAAAAATTTGTACTGAGGAACTATTTTGTTTATTATTGTTTGTGCTGGCTAGAGTATAGATTAAATATAACCCAAATAGGAATGATCAAATTCATTTCATATCTCATATTAAGAAATTAACACAAAGCATAAAGAGAATTTTTATATATAAAAATAGATAAACATTGATAAAGTCGAAACTCTAAACAATTAGAACTTAAGGCAATTTTTTATTAAAATTATTTACTTATTTTATAATTTATTAATACAATTTATTTAATAATTTTGTTTTAATAATTTTTTTAAAATAGCTGATAATGCACAAAAATCAGTAGGCTGAATGTTTCGGACTTTCACGACAATTGAATGACCTGAGAAGGAAGAAAGTGACTATTGAAGATGACCAGGGTAAATCGGCCGACCCTCTGACGATTAAGTCAGCTTTCTCTCTAGAACATAAGAGTAGTGAGTGGATGAATAGTAAAACGTACCATGGTTGAATGAAACTTGGTTCCTTTTATAGAGAGTTTGGAGTGGGTCTACTTGTTAGGTGCCATTATCATCGTGGGAGATGTGTGGACTTAGTGGGGAGAGTGAAGAGAATTTCGAGGAATTCATCCCACGTTCCGAAATGAGGGTTAGAGGTGTAACCATTTAAGGTTGTAGAAAAAACTCAGAAATTTACTAAGTGTTTATTGGTCATCCATACTCTGTCATGGTTTGGATGACCATCTTCTCTTTGGACAACAAATTGCTATTGGACGACTGGTGACATGCTTTACTTTATGTTTGTGATGCATACTTCCTTCTTTTTCCTTTCTTAAGGCTATTTTGGACCTTACTGGTCTTGGATGAATCTTATGGACAAAGAATACTTGTTATTGATCACCATCAATAGCTTATATATGAATCTTCATCAAGTGTCCGTTTGGGATCCACTTATTTTGTTAAAATTGAAAATTTTTTGCTAAAAGTACTATAAATAAAGGTGAAAGTTAGTTGAAATAATACAGTGAGACCTATAAATAGTACAAAAAAGTGCAATGGGATTCATGAATAGTAGCAAAAATAAGCTAAAGAATAAAATAAATTAGCAAAAATAATATTTGCCAAACGGACACCAAGACATGCATCGCATGGAAATAATACTAGTAATTATATTTTCACACATCGCGTGAATCTGTAACTAGTTAGACCATATTGCAAATTATACTCTTAAAGTATTGGATAATTTTAATTTTGTCGGTTAATGCTTCAAAATTTTAATATGCTCCCCTAAAGACTAAAGTTACATAGCATTTGGATTTGCTCTTTTTCTCTATTGATAGTAGACCTATAGCAAAGGAGTAAGTCTCGACGGTATTAGATAGGGAGCTTTCTGAATAGTGGGATGAAGAAGCACCCAATGAGTTAGGGTGGCCCCATTCTGTTTTACCAACCTTAGGTAAACTCTAAATATAGTCCTAGATTGGGGTTCAAGTAATAGCCCGGCAGTTGTAATATATTTTGTACTCTATATTCGTAGATCAAACCCCACCTCCCATTTTTCCTACTATCTATCTGTTAAAAAATATACAAGTCATTAAATTTCACATTATATTAAAAATTAATAAAAATTTTAATTTTAAGATCTAATAAAATCATTTTTAAATTACATTATATATATATAGATATATATATAATTTTTTTTTCCCAGATTCAAAAACACCACAATAACTCGTTGGGTGAAACTGGTTCTGATTATCTTGGATGTGGGTGCAGTGGGGTTTTGAGGTTTGTTGGGTACTCTATATTAGCTGAGTTCTTTTTTTATTATTATATTATTTATTTACAAGTGCTATTGTAATGGAATAATTTTATCTTAATTTCTTGATTCGCTGCGACCTGCTTGCTCCTACGGATCAAGTCATGGTGAATAGATAGATTGATAATTACAGCGAGTACTCTTTGATCTTTAGCAGGCATGTCTTTCCATGCAGCTTTTGTGGATTCTTGTTTGTTAATTAGGATTTTAATAGTGAGAGATGAGATTCAAGGAGTTAACCATTTTTTTTTTTTTTTACATGAGATTGTGTGTGTTTCCAAAGAATATCAGGAAAAGAAATTGGAAAAATGAAAATAAAATAAATTAATAAATAGTTTTTGTTTTTATTTTAATTTTATTTTTATAATTGATGTGGACAAAACAATATCGTTTTAACTGCATCAAAACTACATTGTTTACAGTTGAGATCATTAACGGAGAACTAGGCATGGTGCATGGACGGAATGGATCAAATCCAAATGTTTTGTAGCATTGGGGGAGTTTATAAAAAAGGAAATTAATTAAAATTACCTCAAACTTTTAGGATGTAATTTATGATTTGGGTTTTTAGATTTGTATATGTTCTCTCCTTAATTCTTTCTAATCTTATTTTTTGATTTATTTTCCTGCTTCTAAGCTCCCAGGAGTCAGGACCCAGATTTCTTTCTTATGTTTTATTAATTGGGGTATAGATATACAGCAATTCGAGTATCACCTTGACCACTTCTACTACAAGCGCATGGATGCTCACAAAGTCCACAAGAGCGTTCACATTGGCCAGAATGTCCCATAATCCTTCTTTTTTTCTTTTTAATTTTATTAGTATTGCTTAGTAAATCTAAGAGCGAAACTCCATTTTTTAGGTTAGGGTTGAATTATAAATGGAACATGCTCTTTGTATGATGGGCACAATGCAAAATAAAATAATAATAAAAAGTGAGTGTTCGTAATTTTTTTCTCCTAATTTCTTATTTTATCAATAAGTAACTAAAGTTTTAATAAGTTCAATCAAGTAAATAGATCTGTAAAATAATAAGTTATACATTGATCGAATATTTTAATCTTAAAAATATATCATAGATTGATTAGAAAATAATCAATTTTCTATATATCAAAAACTATAATTTACAATAGATTCAAAAAATGCATAAGCAATTTCTAGTAAGGAAGTCAATACCGTATCGGAGGCTGTACCGATTTGACCAGCGGTACGATATATTTCGAGTACCAGTCAATACCGGTGTACCGTTTCGAGTTTATCGCTATTTTATATATTTAATATATACACACACACACACAAAATCTCTATTTACTATAAAACATTACCTCAATAATCTTTGTTTACCATAAAACTTTACTTCAATTGTTCATTGCATACCAAAAAAAAAAAAGGTTCTATTGATGTGATGCAATTAATGCATCACATATCGTGGGGGCTCAAAACTGAAAAAGAAGCAAAGCTTGAACCATTCAGCCCATCTTTTATTAAAAAAAAAATAAGTTTTCAACATTTCCTAGGCTAGTCACGTGTAAAGGGCTTAGGAAATTTCAAATGAGATACAAAACAAAGAAAGAGAAACTACATAGTGTTCATTGTTCAGCAAAAAAGAGAAGAAATTAGAGCAGTGGAGAAGGACAACAGACGAGAAGAAGAGAAAAAAAAAAAAAAAAAAAAAAAGGAAGAAGAAGATCTAATCCGCGATGTCAATGTGGTGGCAACTTGTTGCACTGGGGTTTGTTCAAATCATGCATTTCTTCTATTTTTCCTTTTAGTTTTTATACCGGCCGAATTTCTCTTTCCTAGCCGAAACATCCGGTATACTCCGGTATGGCCGGTATTGTCCGATATAGGCCGGTATCTTAAGCGGTACATTTTGAAGGTGTTTCAGTACCGGTTCATCAACCTATACGAAGAATTCCGGCCGTACCGGCCAGTACGGTACGGTATCGACTTCTTTGATTTCTAGGACTTAAAACAATTCAAATACTCAAATATAATTCATATTCTTAACAATATTTTATAACTATGATCACACTATATCTCTGTGACTGGGCATTAAATTCAAATGAAACTAGTTTCATACTAATGTATATCCCTCATTAGCTAGGTCTAGAAACACAATAAGCTCATGATGTTCTAGATAGAGATAGTTTCGGTACCAATAAATAACCTCATTGGTTGGGTATCAAAGTAAAAAAAAAAAAAAATTGGAATAAGGTTTACTAGAAAGAAGTGAGGGTTTTTATAGCAAGAAATCTACGAAGCATGGTCACTAGACGACATGGCAATTCTCAATAAAATAGGACACGAAACCATGGAGATACTACAATTAATTTATTAATATATATATTAGATAATTTTATTTATTTATAGGAATATTTCATGTTTATTTATAATTTTTCAAAATAAATAACTATCAAAAAAATTTATAAAACATATATAAAAATAAATGAATTTTTTTTCTCTCAACATAATAAGGACACATTCAGAACTCAGAAGTGTCTCTAGCGTGTATCCAACACGAACACAAAGTTTTGAAGTATCTGTGTTTCTTAGCGAGAAATAATGGAAATTTGCATTTGAATCTCTGAGGTGCACATTCCCCATGGGTTACTCAAATTCCACTTCAAGATTGAAACTCTAGATTTGTTTATGCAGGTTGCAAATTCCTGGCTCCTAACGTCCCACCAATGCATGAGCTGCATTTTTGGAGTTCCAATGGCAAGAGCTCTTCTCTGCACAGAGGGGCGTAGTCAGGATTTTTAACTTGGGGGGGCCGAGTTATAGTATTTATACAATAATCATAATTCAAAAATATATTGAATACAAAATTATCAACTCTAATATATCCATAAATTGTCTAATTTACTATAGACATACATAATATCCAAATATATATATATATATTTTGCATGACGATAATCTTTCATAGAATAAAAGTAATCTATTATCATCAAATTATGAATTCTAAATGTTGCTACAGGCATCTTAAATTCAGCCACCATCATCAAATCATTAAAGAAGAACATTTTGCATTTTAAAAAAAAAAAAAAAAAAAAACATTTGTTGCTACAATTGTCCTAAATTTTAAATTACTAATATCTTTAATATGACTCAAGAATTAACCTAAAAAGAACCTTAATTTTTTTTCTCAATTATATAGATGTTACTCAAATTAAAGAAAAACAAATTTCACTATTATTTTAAGCAACATCCACTTTATCATTCATATTATTTATTTTAAAAATATTTTAACGAATTATCCCCCAACACAAACCCACATCCTCACACACTTTCAAGTTCACTACTCTACTATATCAACAATGAGATCGAAAAAAAAGGGATATATTAGTTTTTACTAATTGTGAGGGTTTTTAGTTATGTGTGACTATGTTGAGATGAGTTTTGTTTTGTTAATATTAACTAAACAATGAGGCTGGCAGCAATATCGAAGAGAAAAAAGCAAAAGGGACGTAGTTTGAGAATGAGAATGAAGAGGAAAATGTAAAAGCTTTGTTTTGAAATGGGCTAACATCTATTCTATTTGTAGAGAGTAGTTCATTGTCCACTAGATTAATTACAAATCTTTGGATAATTGGGGAGCTCAACTATTCTTTTATTTGAGGAGAAGTTTTACCTATTAGGCAAAGTTTAAGTCTTCTGAACAAATGGGGGGGCTTGTTATAATTTTTTGAGGGGACCTATATATTTTTGTTATATATGCTGTTGAGAAAATTTAATATTTAGGGGGGGGGGGGGGGGGGGGGCATGGCCCCCCCAAGGAGCAACATGGCTCCGCCCCTGTCTGCACACTTAAGAGCACTAGTATGGGGGTGTAAAAACCCCCCAATTGCAATTTTACCATCTAAACCCTTATGGCCTGTTTGGAAGTTTAGAGAGGGAGGAGAGTAGAGAGGAGTAGAGGGGAGGAGAGTAGAGGGGAATGATTATCCTCCACCTTATTTGGATGTTTTTAAAATTAGTAAGGGGGAAGAGAGTAGTTAGTACTTTCTCTTGTTTTGATGTTTTAAAAATTAGGATGGAAAAGAGAGGAAATGATTTAAATAGACAAATTTAACCCTTTAATCAACATTCTCTTTTCTGATCCAAATCACAAAAACCAATAAAGTCAAAATCTCAAATTCAATTTTAACCTAAAATCCACAATTCCTTACAATGATTATTCTTAATATACTAATAACAACTCAAAGAAAATCAAATTTAAATATGCATTGAAAGTTGCTCCCACTTTAACAGGGATTTTCACCATATTTTCCTTTCATTTTGTTTTACCATCAAAAGGTAAAAAGAAAAGTAAGAAAGAAAGAGAAAAATATTATATTTCCTTTTTTTTTTTTTTTTAATGAAGGACACAGGGATTGTTGGTCTATAATTCATAGCCCAGCTACAATCTCCTTCCCACCATCCAAGGCACTTTCACAAATGTAAGAGCAAGAAAAATCACCACACACCAACACATGAACAACCCAAAAAATTCCAAACAATTTTCAGCAACCCATAAACCCAGAAAATCTCAGCAACCCAAACAAATTTTACAAAATTTCAAACCCATAAACTCAAAAAAATTAAGGAAAGTACAGTGATCGCGATAAACGGTGATGATGCTATCTTTCTTTGTGGTCACGGCCTCCATGCTGACGGTGACAACCTTTTGGCCGTCATATAGGTGGCAAAACCCGTGGATCAGTTTGGCCTTGTAGAGCGAGTCGGCGGCGATCTCCATGCGGCGCATCATTGCTATGACGCGGAAGAAGGGGAAGAGCTCCGATGGTGTGGTCTCGACGGAGCGCAACGGTGATTCACATTTGTGGGAGGTAAATGGAACGAAGGTCTCGATCATGAGGGTTCTGGTGTCGTCGGTTGAGAGTTGACGGCAGAGATTTAGGGAGATGAAGTCGGAGATAGGGCGGAGGAGATTGGAGCGCGAGGTTGAAGAAGCTCTAGGAATTTGAGATTTCTGTACTATTAACGACTTCTTTAATTACTGCTTGTTTCTAGGTAAAATGTTACTTTCTCGAAGAAAATATCCTATCAAATATTGGAGAATTTCTTTTTAAATAATCTATAGTCAATTTGTAATTTTGTTAATTTAGAAATGGTAAATTGGAAAATTCATTTTGGTCAATAATTTATCTACTCTACTTTCTCTCCAAATCTTTCCAATTTTGAGGTATTAAAAATGAGAGGTTAGAGGTAGTTGAAACCCCTTCAAATCCCTCCCCCTCATTCCTTAAAAAACTTCCAAACATGGTAGTTGAATTACTCTCCCTCCCTTTACTCTACTCCCCCTCCTTTTTTAAACTTCCAAACAAGCCATTAAATTCATTCCACATTCGGGTATGCTTTGCTTCAAACCCAAAAAATTTTCCATCTCAGCTACAGTAAGGTTGCAAATATGCAACCTTACTGTTCATGAGGATGTAAAGAAATTATAATTTTTTAATCTCTTCTCTCTCTTCCTCTCACTTCAGACTCCTTTGACCTCTCTCTTCTTTTACTTTTTTTTTTTTTTAAATTTTTTCTCATCTCTTTCCCTCACGCTCCCTACTCTCTTCCTTTCACGATGAAGCTTCTCTCTTCTCAAGATACAATTTGGGTGGGTGGGCTTTAGATCGGTGTGGGATCGTCAGGTTTGTGGGTGGCTGTAGGTAGGCGTGGGTTCGTGGGGGCGTAGGTAGCCATAGGTGGGTGGTTTTGCCCGCCGTGGGATCGTAGACCACCGTGGGTGATTTTGCACACTGTGGGGTCGTGGGTAGCCATCGGTCCATGGGCGTGGGTAGCCGTGGGGTCGTGGGTTTTGCTCGTTGTGGGTCGTGTGTGTGTTCTGGGTTGGTGTTGGTGTTGGTGTTGGTGGGTTGTTGTTGGTGTTGGTGGATGTGGGGTTTCTATTGTGGGTTGCCATTACTATTATTGGTTGTAGGTGATGGGTATTTGGCTGTGATTTGTTCTATAGGTTCAAATTTGGCTGGGTTTGGTTTTTGAATTTCAATTTGGTGTTGCAATGGTGGGTTTTGGGGTTTGATTTGGTGTTTTAATGGAATTTCAGAAGTGGTGGTGGTGGTGGTGGTGGTTGGTGTTTTTGGGTGGTTGGTTCGGTGGTGCTGGTATGTGAGCTTGGTTGTTAAGGATAGAGGCAAAGATGAAGGGATGGAGGAGATAATAATTTTTAATATTATTTGTTGGTATATTTTATATTATTTTAATGAACTCTTTGTAAAAATAAATATTGGAATGTTAGGAAAGTTGAAAAGAAGAAAATAAAGAAGAAAAAAAAAACTTGAGGAGAAGCCAATTTATTGTAGTACTTATCTGGCTTTTTTTTTTTTTTTTAAAAAAACAAACAATAAAAACCTTTATTGATAAAATTATTTTAACCACAACACAATATACATGAACGAGGTACCAAAACAGCATGGCCTCTAGAAACCATTTACCCCAAAAAAATACAAAAGAAAACACGAAGACTCAGAAGCACCTACACTCCAAAGAAAGTAAATCAAAGACTCATATCCACTTAATACACACTCAGACAAAGACCCACTACCCCATTATTCAAACTACAAAATAAAGAGGCCCACTATCCCGTTATACAAACCTA
This sequence comes from Quercus rubra, assembly GCA_035136125.1. Classification (NCBI taxonomy): domain Eukaryota; kingdom Viridiplantae; phylum Streptophyta; class Magnoliopsida; order Fagales; family Fagaceae; genus Quercus; species Quercus rubra. The sequence goes on from CM068739.1 coordinate 11,517,784, forward strand.
TAACAAAACAAACCCTAGTAATCTTTATCCAGACTTATACATTTGCTTTAGAAACCACAATCCACTGATATGTTTTCAGTAACAGCAATGCCCCTGCTATGTCACTTTCTTTTGAAGGATACTTCAAAATTCAACTATTATTAGAAACAACAATGCAACAGTCTCAAGACTCTTAACAATTGAGTTTGTGAATGTCCTCTACCCATGCAGAGATGGATTTTTTATCCTCCTTCCTAGCCAAACAAGAAAACGGATTAAGTGAAGCAGAAAAACCAAAGAAATCACCACAACCAAACTACTCAGAACCCATATTTGTATACTAAAGACCTCCTTACATTTCAAATAGTATAGTGAGAATGGGGTAACCATGTAGACTGCAGTTATATAGGTAATTACCAGGAATGCGAGAGTGGTACATAGAGCTATTGTCAAGAGGCCCATACAAATCTTATTCTTGACTAGGAATCCACTAACACTACACCAAAATAAGTCTATTACATCAAGTGTTAATACAACAAAATTAGTATAGTGGTATTAGACATAATATCACCTCTAAAAATTAAAAGTCGTTGCAATAGTAACTTAAAAATAGTAAATTATTACATTAATAATAATTAGTTGTAATAATTTATAATTTTCAGTTGCAATAGAGATTTTAATACTAAATTGAATTTAGAAATTTTTTTGCAATAACTTAAATTGAAGAAATCAATTTTTTTTAATGACTTAAATTGAAGAAACCATTGTAATAACTTGATACTAATTATATATTTTGTGATATATTATAATAGATTGAAATTTCAAAGAGATGGCTTATTGCAACAAATTTAAATTTGCAATAACTAAAATATCAATTATTTTACAATCTATTGCAATGACAAACATAAAACTGCAATGAATATATTATTACAATAATTTAATTCCAATTATTTTATAATCTATTATAAGAAAAAATATGAAAAATTTAACTATTACAATAAATATACAGTTGCAATAATTTGAACCCAAATTATTTTGTCAATTCTTTACAATTTATTGTAACAAAATTCATGAAATAATAGCCTATTGCTACAAGATATTCAAAGTAATAAATTGTTTATTGCAATAGCAAATATATTATTACATCAAAATTTTCATTAAAATATTTAAGGTTTATTGCAACAAAAATTTTTTGTGACACAAACTTATTACCTTAAATTTTATTGCAACACTTCGGATAAACTATTGCAATGACTTCGATGTTATTGCAATGATTTTTTTTTTTGTTGTAATAAACATTTTTTGTTGTAGTGCAATTAGTAAGAAGGTGACAATGACTGATGCAATAAAAGAGATAGCGTTGAATATTATGAAATAGAAGTAGTACAACGGATTGATAGAACCTATAACTGACGTTCCAGCATCAACTTTGATGTTATGACCAGTATAAAAAGTAACATTTCCACTTCGTGACCAAACACTACCTGGGGGGCTAGTTGCCTACTGGAAAGTGAGAGTTGTAATCACAGTAGCCACTACCATTATATAGCCATGATTCTCTTCTACCCAATTACCTTGGTATTTCTAGTGTTTCGACAAATTCTTCCACCATTTCTTCCTTGATTGTGTTGTTTTTGTTGATTCACTTGGATTATTCACTCTTTCAACCCTAGCACTGGCATCCAATAACATGTTGCGAATGGTAAAGCTATTGAAATCTTTTGGACAATTCTCCAACATTTTTAAGTCTGTAAAATCCTTGTTGTTTCGGGAATCTACTTTTTTCACTTTAGTCACCAAAAGTAAGTATTTTACTGTCTGCAAATTAAAGCTTAAAGTGTTATAATTTTGAAAATATTTGTTTTTGAGAACCATAACGTAAAGATCAATGCTACTTAGATAGAAAATTTCTCTATTAGCAAAAAAGAAACTATGATATATACAACAAATGCAGAAAATGGTTATTAACCGGAAGCAAGTCAATGTGGGGTTTTAAAATCCTGCTTGCACCAAAAACAACAGGATTCTAAACTTGATACAATATATCCTTTGGAATCAAATATAAGAGGAATATTGTCTGAAAAACCAAAGAAAATACTAGGAGGTCAATTCCTTAAAAGAAAAATAAAAAATAAAAATAAATAAAAAGAAGAAGAAGAAAAAAGAAAAAAGAAACCAGATCTCAATTATAAGACTAATATTAATAGAATTATAAATTCATAAAAAAATTTCTTCTATAATTAACTATATAAAGTTATTGGAAGCTAATATCACTATAATTAGACCATAAATTAATTAACTATAGCTAATTTAAAGTCGAAATTCTTGCAACTCTTGGATATATTTTTCACTGAAAAATCATCAGAGTAGATTATAAATATTTTCATAATTTTAATTAATATTTTACATACTCAAAACATTTGACAAATTCAAACAAAGATAGCTAATCACAGTTGGCACAACTTGGCTTATCCAAGAGTAAATAATTAATTTTGTAGATACTAAAAATATTTAAAATACAAAAAAAAAAATCAAATAAAAACACAATATGCAAATTTACGTGATTCAGTTATAGACCTATGGGGGCTCATGAGTGGGGGTAAAATGATTTTTACTTAATTTATTTTTGCATGTATATTCAAGAAATAAATAAAAAGCTACCTCAATTTGTTTTTGCATCACAACTAAATGCAAGATAGTGTTGCCATCATCAGAGGTTTTGAAATTGAGAAAATCTCCATCGTCACTCAAGGATTTCACCAATAGGTCCAAAGCCTTTAATTGATTGTACTTAACACACAAGTGCAAAACAGTCTCATTCCCATCAAGTACAACCCGAACTGAACCAAGTCGTGCAACGATCAGCTTCTCCACTACTTTAACTCGTCCTCTGATTGCTGCATAGTGGATAGGAATTCTTCCATTTTGATCATGAAACAAGCATGCATCTTCATATATAGTTAATATTTCTTGAACAATCTCGACGTGGCCCTCAAAGGAAGCCAAATGAAGGGGACAACGTAGACCGCCGAGGGTGGTTTTGCACACTATGGGGTCGTGGGTAGCCATGGGTGGGTGGTTTTGCTCACCATGGGCGTGGGTAGCCATGGGGTTGTGGGTTTTGCTCGTTGTGGGTCTTGTGTGTGTTGTGGGTTGGTGTTGGTGTTGGTGTTGGTGGACGTGGGGTTTCTATTGTGGGTTGTCATTGCTGTTGTTGGTTGCAGGTGATGGGTATTTGGCTGTGATTTGTTCTATAAGTTCGAATTTGGCTGGGTTTGGTTTTTGAATTTCAATTTGGTGTTGCAATGGTGGGTTTTGGGGTTTGATTTGGTGTTTTAATGGAATTTCAGAGGTGGTGGTGGTGGTGGTGGTGGTGGTTGTGGTGGTTAGTGTTTCTAGGTGGTTGGTTCGGTGGTGCTGGTGTGTGAGCTTGGTTGTTAAGGATAAAGACAGAGATGAAGGGATGGAGGAGATAATAATTTTTAATATTATTTGTTGGTATATTTTATATTATTTTAATCAACTCTTTGTAAAAATAAAAACTGGAATATTAGGAACGTTGTAAAATGAGGTAATAATATAGTTAAAGTAGGTTTTTATGGTGTAAAATAGAACTTTTTTGGCTTCCAAATGCTCTAATAAATGCCATGATTGTTATCTGCCCTACTAGTACATCCAAATTAAAGCCAAGATCATATTTGTAAACTACTATGCATTTATTTTATCTATACTATTATTTAAGGGACTTTCCCTATTTGGATTTCTCATATTTTTAGTTCAAAAGTACTATATCTCTATGTTTAAGTAGAGACAAAACTAAAGGACAATTTGGTAAAAATACAATTTTAACTCCCACTAAAACATTGCCTAAAAAATAGGGTCACTTTTTTTTTTCTTTTTTTTTTATTGAAAATTCTCCTATTAATTTTTAAATTACTTTATCCACTTATAAATTAGATCCTCAAAATAAAAATTATATATATAAAATAAAAACACAAATTTTTATTTTGCTACAAAATACTAAATAGGACCACAAAATACTAGTATTGCTTATAGAGCACTCAACACTCACGCTTCTAGCCTCTAGCAAATAGAAAAAGGATAGCCAGAAAACCTAGTCTAGGTAAGTAGCTGAATCTAATGGGAGTTGAGTTGCAACCTTTTGTACCATGGGGAGCTATCAGCTTGGCTTCTATCTTTATCGATTTATAAAAACTCTTTTATTTTTATGTATAATTATTAAAAATTTTAAATAATTAGCTACAAAAAGAAAAGAAAAAAAAATTAAAAAGAAAAGAAGAAGTTAGCCCACCTAAATATTTAAGCTCCCCCCTCCTAAATATTTAAGTTAATCCAATGGTTCTCTTAAAAAAACAATAGATTTTGTGAATGACAAAATTTAGCTACAAAATTGGTTATAGCTAAAACTACAACCTTACTCAATATCTTTTTATTAGAGGTAAATTTTGACAAATTTACTATTGAATTACATTTTCTTTTTATATCCTCTATGTTTTCAAAATTTCTAAAAAATTAAAGTTTAATAGTTATATCATCAATAAATTGTTTATATTGCAAGTTTCTATTGAGACTAAAAAATTATTTTATAAAAAGTGTTGCACCTACACCGCTACACGGCAGCTAGGATTAAATAATAGCATAGGCTAAAAAAAAATGTGGTCATGTATGGTCGGCATCTAGCCAATACCACAATATATATATATATATAATAATATGAGCCACGTTCATAGCCTGCTGGCTAGTACAAAAGCAAAAGATAGAAACTAATTAAAAAAAGTAAATGGGAAGTGGCAACACTTGAAAGTAAGGAGCAAGGTTTCATGAAAGAGGGCCTGAAAAGCGGAAAAGTGGGGATGTCACAAACCAAAAAGAGGGAGTTTAAAAAGCAACGGAACAAATAAAAAGAGCAAAAGGCTGAATAGTGGGTCATGGCTCAACATGGAATTAGGAATTGTGAAGGAAAAACTTACGAAAACTGCTTCATGATCTAATTAGTTGAGAGAAAAATAAGGGAAAAACTCCATTGGAGTTTCTCTATAAATAGGGGGAGGACACACGAAAAAAAAAAAAAAAAAGGGTGAGAGGCAGAAATACAAAAAGAGAGCAATTACACACACAGAGCAAAGACATAGAAGAAAAAAAAAGAGGCACGGATAGAGAGAGTAACATCAAGCAGAGAGCATAGGTTTGTATATGGGATTTCTTCAGTCCTCTTCTTCTCAAAATCTCTTTCTTCCTCATTCTCAAATCTGAATTTTTGTTAGATAAAACAAATAGGATTGGGTTTCATGAGGAGTTCCTAACTCCATGCATGAAACTTTATACAAGAGTTCCTGACTCTTAAATCCTATTTGAACATCACCAAATAAAAATTCTTTAACTATCAAAATCTTTCTCTCTACCTTCAAATAATTTTTGTTTGGTAAAACAAATAGGGTTGGGTTTCATGAGGAGTTCCTAACTCTATACATGAAGCTTTATACAAGAGTTCCTGACTCTTAAATCCTATTTGAAAATTACCAAATAAAAATTCTCTCAAATTGTGGCGTAATGTTCATTTTAATTGGAGTCTTTGACTCTACCCCATCTTTGGGGTCCTTGACTCTACCCCATAATTGGAGTTCTTGATTCCACCATCAAATTAATGGAGGCATTAACACTACTAAATTAATTGCGACTAATTCTTTGGGATTATTAATTCTTTAAACAAGATTAGAGTTAATAATTCTTAAAATAAAATGACCATAAAAATTGATTTAAGGAAATTTTCCAAATATGTTCACAATGAATAAAATTGCTTCAAAGGACTTTTCTTTCCCTTAATCAAAATATCATTAAAGCTCCTACAAAGAAGCAAATGAAAGAAAGGGAAAATTGCTTGGAATTTTAACTTCTCAAAAAGAGAATCCTTGATTCAATTTCCATGAAAATATGGTCTTTGACTTATCCTTGAGATTAAAACCAATTATCTCACCCAAAAGTAAAATTAAGTCGATGCTTAATTAAAATACAAAGTATTTGACTTAAATATCCATCATTTAAATTGAGCATAATCAATTTGAAGACTTTAAATCTCAAATCTCAAAATTAAGAACTACGAAGTGGCTTGATCCACGCCAAGGGTACGTAGGCAACCTAAATAAATTATTAGGTGCAGCCACAAATAAATAAAAACATATATCCCCTTAAACATAAAAATAAATAAACTCATGTATAAGACGACATGGTTGGAATCAAAGGGTCTTCCCTTGAAACAAGGAATTGTAATTAAGAGATACATTATTTTGAATGGGCACTACTCACATCAATAAAACTCATACGCCAAAAGGCCTATGAGTGAAATTATGTTTGACGAATTTGATTAAATTGACAATAGTTGTTAAACATAATTTGACAATATTTGTTAAACATAAGTTGACAACATTTGATAAACATAAGTTGACAACATTTGTTAAGTATCTAACAATTATTGTTAAACATTGGTTAACAATTTTCGTCAACACATAAAATATCATCTTATAGATTATATAGCAAATAATATCGGATTAGCACAAAATTTTACATGTATATTAAGAGTGTAAAGAACATGCAATCAAACAATTAGATTTTCGAAATATGTAGTAATGTTAATATTATTAAGAAATGTTGTAACCTTAGGCTACAATAAATTTTGTCTATTTGTCAATTGGTATGGTACTTAAAGAGATAGCTTAGTTTTCTATTTCACCTCAAATTCATTTTTTGTACATGTTTGATATCAAACTAGACAACTTTTGTATACTCATAGGAGTTTAAAAGATAATAGGTTCCTCTAAAAATTATCTAGCGAATATACATATTTTATATTTGATAGTTTAATATACAATATATTTATAAATTATGACCTACTTTAGTATCAAACTATTAAGGTTTATATATGTGTATGCGTGTTTATGCATACTTGTGATAATTTGTCTGGACTCTTTGACTAAAATATCCACAATTTGGCCCCTCCAGGCCAAAAAATCCTAGCTCTGCCCTTGCTATGGGTGTGAAAAAGTAGGTGACAAAAATGGTGCCACCAAACTTTTCCTAACAAATTTTGTTTGTGTTAACTACCCTAATTCTTACCCAAAAAAAAAAAAAAAAAATCTAGAGACTCACTTTGCTACAACTTGCTTGTGATTAGATTATTTTTCATCAAGCACAATTTGTATGCAATCTAATCATAAATTAACGCCAAAACAAATTGTGGCAAACTATGTGACAAAGTATGTGTCCGTAGAAGAACTAAAGTTCATAAATACCCATAACTCATTGTCAAAATTGTTTATCAAAAAAACATATAAATTTTAGAAAAATATTAAAAACCATTATAAATTTTATTTAAAAAAATTTATAAGTAAATGTACCAATAAATGTGATTAATGCCAAATAACAAAAATTTTACATAAGGATATATTAATAAATATGATTGACAGTGACTTCGATTTTAAAAATGGTCTTGTTAATGGGCCCTTAGAGCATTTTTTTAATAGATCATAATAGAAAAAATTTTACACTAGTTTTATAAAAATTATAAAGAATTGTCAAAAAAAAGTAGTTAATTTCTTTTCCCATAAAAAATTTTTAAAAATATTTTTTAAACTAATATACTTAGTGAGTGTTTGGATCCCGATGAAAGCCACATTTTGCTTCTTTTTTTTTTTTTTTTTTTCCTTCAAGCATTTCTGCTTTAAGGGATAAGAGCACTGTTCACGCACTGTTAAGTACTGTTCATATACTGTTTAACACTATTTACAAATTAAAAAATATTAAAAATGAGTCCTACGGTACTATTCATACATTTAAAAATTATTTTGTTACAATATTTTCAGTTTTTAGTTTCAACAAAAATAAATGGCATCTAAACGGAATCTTAGAATATCCGTTAACTTTTTTCTTTTAGAGTTAATACCCACATGCAAATTTATCTAACTGTCATTAAATGTTTATACGCCAACTGAACCACTTCACCAACTCATTTATTTATAACTTGAATGTCCTTAACTTCTCAATATTCACTCAAAGTTGTCGCAAATTCTCTCACTTTTCTGAGCAGTACTCTGAGCTGAAGTCGGAGAGATATCAATGGAATTGGAAGGCTTGGTTCGTTGCTCAACAAATTACGTTCCTTTGACTCCAATAAGCTTCTTGGAACGAGCAGCAAAGGCCTACAGAGACACAACCTCGGTTGTGAACGGTTCTGTGAAGTACACTTGGGGGGACATGCATGAACGATGTCTGAAAATAGCTTCTGCTCTGAACGGCTGAACCAGTTGGGAATTTCTCGTGGGGATGTGGTGAGTTGATTCTTTTGATTTTGTTCATGCTTCATTGATTTGATTTCGGCTTTTGATCATTGTTTTTAGGAGTCCGTGTTTACATGACTTTGGATATAAAATGAAAGAGGATGCTATGTTCATAATACTTTTATAATATTTTCACAACAAATCATAGGTGATTAGTTATTATTGGTTCAAATTTGAACATAACACTAAGATTACTATTTTGTCCCAACAATAACAACCAATAACAATCTGTTACTTAAAATTTGTTATAAAAATGTTGTAAATATATCGTTTTATCAAATTGGAAAACATTTTTGAACAACTAGTCTCCTGAGCCAAAAAGAGACTACTAAAATTTGAGTAATGATAATTGCGAACAAATTATGCACACATGGCCACATGTCCAAAAAAACCAATAAAATTTTATCTAAACATGATTTCACAGTTTTAACTAAAATACAATTTCAAAAGGTACGTGGCCATAGGCACATACAAAATAGGGGGTTCAATTGAACCTCCTAACCTAGCCCAAAAAAGAAAAAAAAAAAATATATATATATATATAATTTTTTTGACCCCCTCAAAAACAAATATTTGAACACCCTAACCCTAACCTTTTTTTTTTAAAACGCAGCTGATATAAACTTGAATATGATCATTTTAGTGCCACTTTCACAATATTTTCACATTAATTTTACAATAATAGTTAAGTGGTAAGTTGTAATTGGTTTTTTTTTTCTAGGCCCATAATTAGCATAATTTTTTTACTTACTTTTAACAACTTGCCACCTAGATTTTGTTGTGAAATTTTTGTGAAAGTGTTGTGTTAATAACACTGCTCTTAAATTATTTAATTTTATAAGAAAGAAAACTATGTTTCAAATTTTTTCTCATTTGTTAAATAAATAAATAAATCTCTCCTAGACTTTGGCATTGACAGCGGAATGAAGCTAGTTTTTCACTGCACTTTTCTTTTTCATTAATAAAAAATTACACCACCAATACAACCAACATATATGTATTTATATCTATGATTCTTCCCTCATTCTCTCTATCTCTCTCTCGTTCTATGTTTTCTAATTAGTTTTTCTCTCTATCTGATTAAGTTGCTAGTTTGATAAGTGTTCTTTAGACCAAGTCCAAGAAGTCTTTTGGTGCTTGTTTCAATTCCAAGAAAGTGACCAAATGTATGATTAAAAGACCATACTCTTTGAAAGAAAAAACTTATATAAGTTTCTGTTCTTTTTCTTAATTTCACTGTTTACTCCCAATCAAACTCCTAAGTGTTTTAGTATTCTTCTTTGTCATATATTTTTATTTAATTGATATTACATATAAATATAATAAGTTATTATTAATTCGACAAAAATGTATGATTAATTATTTAATTCTATTTGTTTATGCATTCAATGGTCATTGTCTTACCTATCTTTAAACTTTTAATAATTTTTTTAGACTATTGTACAAAATAGTTGTATTGTATACTATAATGTATTTAGAATACTATTTTAGATTATTATATATAATATGGAAGTATTATATCCAAAAGAAAAATAATTATTTTATTTTTTATTTGCCCTCCCCGACAAATTCCTAGCTCCTCTAGTGCTGACTCCCTTAGAAATATATCCTAGAGCCGCCAGTGTACGTGGCGCTACACATGGGTAATGTGTATGGGGTGTGAAATAGGGATTGTGTACAAATTTCAGGACCAATGTTTGGTTGTTGTTGTATGTTTACCTAACACGTTACATTTTATGCTTATAAATTATTATTCTTTCTTGAATTTATGTCTAAATATTTGGTTTATACTTTATACTATTTATCTATCTATCTTCTTTTTTTTTTCGCAGATGTAGGATTTTCCAATGTCATATCTGTTTTGGTATGGAATGAACTTTATTTTTTATTTGCCAAGCAACTATATTGATTAGGTCTATTATCATTACTTGGTCTATTTACCAAAAAAAGAATGATTACCAAGTTACCCGGACTAGGTTAGTCGGGTCACTCAAATGTGTCGGTTTGCAGGATCCCTTGGACAACCTATTTACTTTGCTGTAAATTTTATTGCAATGGCATAGGTTTTTTTATTTTTTTATTATTATTATTGAAGATTTAAAGTCATTGAAAAAAAAAAAAAAATGTGGTCAAGACTATACAATCTATTTAGTTTCTTGATTTGATTTTTTTATTTTGAAATTTATTGGAAGTTGCTTATTGCCAAGTTGATCCAATTACTTAATGTAGCTTGCCACTGAGATTGCCTATTTTTATAGCAAGACTATAAAGGAATTTGCATTTGAAACTCCCAAGGTGCACCTTCCCAGTGATTTACTTAAGTCCACTTCACGGATGAAACTCTGGTTTTGTTTATGCAGGTTGCAACCCTGGCCCCTAATGTCCCAGCAATGCATGAGCTGCATTTTGCAGTTCCAATGGCAGGAGCTCTCATCTGTCCACTTAACACACGCCATGATTCAGCGATGTTATCAGCCCTACTAGAACATTCAGAAGCCAGGATCATATTTGTAGACTACCAATTACTTGATATTGCTCATGGAGCACTCAAGCTTCTAACAAAGACAAAAAGAAAGCCACCAATTCTAGTCTTAATAGCTGAATCTGATGGCCCATTACCCACTGATCACATTGCTTCTGAAACTCACGAATATGAGAGTCTTCTGGCAGGAGGACACGATAGATTTGAGATAATACGGCCAAATAGTGAATGGGATCCTATTTGTATTAATTACACTTCCGGCACAACATCTAGACCAAAAGGAGTAGTGTATTGTCACAGAGGTGCCTATCTAAATTCTCTAGCAAGCGTTCTTCTCCACGGGATTGGCTCATTTCCGGTTTACCTTTGGACTGTGCCTATTTTTCACTGCAATGGGTGGAACCTCACTTGGGGATTGGCAGCTCAGGGTGGCACCAATGTATGCCTCAGAAAAGTTACTCCAAAGGCCATATTTGACAACATTGCCCTGCATGATGTAACACACATGGGAGGGGCACCAACTGTCCTGAACATGATTGTGAACTCGCCGATCAGTGATCGAAGGCCGCTTCCCCACAAGGTGGAAGTAATGACCGGGGGTGCACCCCCACCTCCACAAATTCTTTCCAAAATGGAAGAATTGGGTTTTGGGATATCTCACTTGTATGGCCTTACAGAAACATATGGTCCAGGAACTTCTTGCATATGGAAACCTGAGTGGGATTCTCTACCTCTCAATGAACGATACAAATTAAAAGCTCGACAAGGAGTACATCATGTTGGATTGGAGGATGTTGAGGTAAAAGATCCTGTCACAATGGCAAGTGTACCAGCTGATGGTAAAACTATAGGGGAGATAATGTTTAGAGGTAACACAGTAATGAGTGGATACTTAAAAGATTTGGTAGCAACAAAAGAAGCTTTCAATGGTGGATGGTTTCGAAGTGGGGATTTAGCCGTGAAACATCCTGATAACTATATCGAAGTAAAGGATCGGTTGAAGGATGTGATAATATCTGGTGGGGAAAACATAAGCACAGTTGAGGTGGAAACAGTTTTGTATAGTCATCCAGCAATTCTTGAGGCTGCAGTGGTTGCACGACCAGATAATCATTGGGGCCAAACTCCTTGTGCATTTGTGAAGTTAAAAGAAGGATATGATGGTGTTGGTGCTCAAGAAATAATCAAGTTTTGTCGAGATCATTTACCACATTATATGACTCTTAAGACTGTCATTTTTGAGGATTTGCCAAAAACCTCAACGGGAAAGATACAAAAGTTTATTTTGAGAGAGAAAGCAAAGGCTATGGGCAGCCTTTCTTGACCAAGAAGTTTGGCAAGTGTCAAAGCTTTTTAATCTTCTCGGAATGTAATAAATTTTATTTCTTTGTTCTATAATAAATCCAACAAGATATCTATTTTAGTTGCTAAAGGTATGTTTGGTATGCTTGGTACGCTTGGTATGTTGTAATAACTCATGTAATGGAATAATTATTAATGTATACTAGTAATTACATCATTTGATTGCATCTTTATTACATAGATCAGTTATTACATAGGGAAAGGAATAACTTACCTTTAAATTGAAAAAATAACTATTTCTCTTTAAAATTGATGTAATAGTTATTCCTTAGTGCATATAATAGGTTTTAAAATTAATATATTTCTAAAAATATAAATTTTCCTTATACGTTATCTTTTTACAAGCTTTCCATATGTAACAACCAAACTTATGGATAGCAATAGTTATTCCATTACAATGTCATTTATTCCCAGTAATCAAGATTACTATTCTTAATATAATCTACATTTAGTGTACTGAACGTGCCCTAAAAAGTTTTAAAGGGCTGAAAACAGCTTCAAGGATAGAACTAAAATTTGGAACTTTTAGAGGAGGAAAAAACCTTTACAATTTACTGTTCATACAGCTTGAAAGGTAGAGGTAACATTTGGAGCTGGTTTCAACAATTCTCATTCTTTAAATTTCTTACTAGCGGCTTGGCCTATAGTAGGAATTTAGTTCACCGCTTTAGGTATTAACATTCATCATGACAGGAGCTTTGGCTCATGGAGCTATATTTTTTCATTAGAGATTACAATAAATTCAAAACTTTAAAACGCTATTTGATGTAATTTGCCAAATATTGAAAACATTAAAGAGTTTTTCGGTGAACACTCTATATTATGAAAGCATTACTATCAAGACTCTACTTAGTTCTTACAACAATTACAAACGCACACAGAGTCTCCAGCCTCTCAAGCCTCATCCATGCACACATATAGAGTTTTACTTTATCTATTGTCATGCATCCCAATTTCTGTAAGGGTACCATCAAGGGTGCTGCAGCAACAGGTATAATGGTCTTGTTCTCGAAAGGCTCATGTGGTGGCCCAAGAAGGACAATGTAGGGATAGAAAATTGAACCACGAGCATAAAAATGGTTTTAGGAAACGTAAATTGTATCAAGATTAATTAATCTCAAATAAATCAAATAATTAATGTCACACTTATATGTCTTAATTAACATATATAATGTACGATAAAAAAGAGAAATATAATAATTAATGACAAAGAACAAAATTTAAAAAGCTTTGTTTTGATGGATGACCAAGTAGCTAGAACAACTCCCAACATGAAGAGAGAGAGGACGTTCTTGATGGTGTAGATGGAAGAGTGAGTGGATAAGAGGTTAGGACATGGTGGACAATGACACAGCTAGTGATGGTGATGTGGCAGTTAATCTCAGAGCTGAGGTGAGTGAGAGAGGTCGTTCGGATGGCTGATGAATTCAAACCTTTTGTTGTTAATGAACGTTGAGTTTTTTTTTTTTTTTTTTTTTAGAGAGAGAGAGAGAGAGAGAGAGTTTGAATAGTTTTTTGTTTTGTTTGTACCATTTTTTTTTTAAGGGGTTTTGTTAGTAGAATGCTAATATGGCATAATTTGAACCCTTATATTATAAAGGAAAAATCAAGATTTATAAAACTCAATCTGATAAAGTGCTTTAAGAACTCTAGAGAATTTTGATCTTAATGAAAGGAAACATCCTATGAAAAATCTACTAAATTTATGAGATTAGGTTAAATCAAAATGCATTAAATGCACCCAACATACTTGTAAGGGTGAGTTTGATTTAGTATTTTGTTTTTGAGCTTTTTGAATAAGTAGCAATTTACCATTGTTGTTATTGGGATGCAAGGCAAAAATGCAATTTTTTTTCACTCATACAATATTGTAAAGCACAATTGCAAAATTTCACCAATCGCCCTATGGTCACATTTTCAAATTGCCAACATAATTTTAGCGCAAAAAGCTCTAACCAAACAGACGCTTGCAAAAATCACCATCAACACTAACCAATTTTGCAAAGGAGATTTACAGCTATCTTACGGTTTGCATTTTCTAGTACATATTAGAAGGTTCGAACTCTGCTTTCGTAATTAAGTATTTTGAGTCTCTATATAACGTCCTTCTCCCAAAAAATACAAGTCTCTATATAACGAGATAGTATCTCACATATCCGAATCTTAAGAGTAATGTTATTCTTAAAAGAGTTGATTGATTGGTACAATTCGCCCAAAATGGTCAATTTCCCATTTCTTAGATATGTTGTAATTTTATTGTTATGAATATGACAGGTCCATTTTATGGCCAACATTTCATTCTCCATTAACTGAGACAAAGCTCATTAGTTTAAAAAGCCTGTTTACACGATGAATCACAAACACAAACTAAACAAAATCACACGGTCTATCATTTCCAGCTCATTTTGGTGTTCAGCAGAGAGAAAGAGAGCGATTTGCTTCTTGATCTTAAGACTTTTTTTTTTTTAGCAGTCAACTCCATGCAAGCAGAAGCATACTATTAGATCACTGGCTACCATCATTTCCCCAAACATTGTCCCATGAACCACTTGGGGCGGCCTTTGGTCCTTCAATGTAGTTCTGATTTCCATTATAATTGTGAGGTCCAGGATGTGGATATCCATTGGGGCCTGGTGGATGAACCTTCTTCGGCTTTGTTCTGATCCCCAGTATCCTCAGCACAAATCTCGCTAGCTCCCCATATAACATACCCGAGCGATCAAAAAGCTGCAACGATAACCATGTCACATAAAACTAGATAATGCTTCAATGGTGCTGAGAATACCATAGGTGGAGTAAATTACAAGGAAATAATATATAATGAAACAAAAAGACATCTCTAATCAATCACATAGAATTAAACAGGGAGAATTTATGTTTGAAACCTTCAATTTTCCTGTGTTTAAAAATACTGCATCTAGAACGATAAAATTCAGATTGGTGATCTGATAATTAAATACATTATATGAAGGAAGTTGGGGAGGGGACTTCAAAAGATATTCTAATATACGCATTGGTATTTTGGTTCAACATGTCAGAATTTGGAAATAAGCATCACCAATTAACTCAAATGTCCTGGGTTAGTAACCAAAGCTATCACATCTGCTTTGGCCTACTGGTGACTAGCTTTATTTTTAGGGAGGGGGTGGGACTTGAGGATAATACAGATTTACATTTTCCAGAAAGAAAAGCCCCGGGGGGGGGGGGGGGGGGGGGGGGGGGTTTGGTGGGGGTGTATGTGACCTATACAACTGATCTTACAGTATATGTAAAGGTGGAAAAAAAAGTAATGGAGAGCAGACCTGAAGAAGTGCAGTCATGAACAAATGGAAAGCCTGTGTGTTCTGGTCTATAAGAATTGCTATCCTACCAAAAAAGTTTACCACACCCTGCGTCTGCAACAAAGAAAATACACAAAAATAAGTAACCGCATTATGGAAATACCCGAGCCCAATAGGCCTCATTACTCACAATTTCAATCAGTAAAAGATGTTCCATATAAGATTGATTTATCATTAACACACTAAGGACTAAGAAATCAATTAACAAAGGAGTGAGACACCTTCTGAAGAAATCCATTAGTTAATCACACAAAATAGAAGATAGAAAAATGTGCGCACACACAGCCAAGGTCACATTTATTTCTGTACTTATCCAGAGTAGATTTAAACAAACCTTTAGCTAACACAGACACTGGCAAAGCTTCATTATCTTCTCCTCCCCCAAAACCCCTTCCCCCAAGTTGCAATTTAAAATTTGAACCTATGATTTATCCTAAGTTCCTAACCCACCCAAAGAATCACCAACTAGTGACGCCCAGGGGAGAAGTCATGTCAGATTTCATAAGGGGAAACAAATATAAGCACCGTGTTACATGTGTTAGTCATCCTACCTATACAAAAAATTAGACAAAGCATCATGTCTTACCACCCGAAGAGCTGAAATCCAAAACCCTGGAGGAGATGGAGGAGCACCGTAAGGATCATTTGGATCTTGACCTCCATAAGGACCATTCATACCCATACCATAGCCACCCATGGGGCCTCCAAGACCACTATTATACATTCCACCTCCATACATCCCAGATGATCCATAAAGACCACCACCATACCCTCCTCCCCTATACATGCTGTTTCCATACATCCCCCCTCCACCATACAATCCCCCAGCACCACCATATGATGAACCATACATTCCAGAACCATAGCCAGAGTTGTAGTTCATAGTAGAGCCATAACCTGCAAATTTAGGGAATTTTTTCAAAAGATCCATGACCAGCCATAAAAAGAAGGGGTAAAAATGATCAATGAAAGGTAATCAGAGACCAATAATTACCTCCATAAGTACTATTCCCATATCCCTGTTCCCAAGGCCTTGTAGGAACAGGCCTTCCAAGGGTATTCCTATTAATAGCAGCATTGTTAGCAGATGTAGAAACAATTTCTCCAGGTTTTGCAGTTCCTGAAGCCTCAACTACATCACTTGTGCTGCCAGCTGACGGGGGTTTAAAAGGTGCAGTGCCAGATGATGAGGCACCTGCTCGCTCCCAAGGCTTCGGTGGAGGACTATTACCTACAAAAATGTAACAGCATGATTCAATTCCCAGAGAATTTATGAAAAGGTTGACTTATGACATCATCTTAACCAAGCTAAGTGACAATACTGAAACATTAGTTCCAAGTACTTTATTATAGTGAAAACTTATTAACATCCCACAATGCCATTAATTCAGTGCTTTATTATATGGGGAAGGGGGGAGAAAGAATTGCCCTTTCTATTATATATGACATTATGTGATTCAGATCAAAATTGATCTTACGCCAAATGGTCTATGGATACAAGGTTTTTAATGCCCCAAACTCTTATCTGATCATGCACTACTTAGAAAATACAGCACCCTTTGTGAGACAAAGTACTAGTCAACCAAGTGACACTACTAATTCTTTAAAAAAAAGTGTATTTCACACCCAAAAAAATGACCATGAAAATACATAATGAGCTGAAGTGAGCACTTTATTCTTGCACAAGATTCTATTGATGGTTCATGTCTAAAACAAAACCCCCATATTTCAAATAACTGATGACCCAGAGATTGAGAAGGATTTTATAGCCAGGCACTTGGCACTGTATCAAGCTTGTACAGACTGAGACAGCCCAGCAGTGTTGTGTACAATAGATAATCATCATACGCACTCTAGTAGTGACTACAGAACATTTTTCAAAGGATACTACATTCCACAACTGCAAGGAGCCCAATGCCCATACAACCAACTAAACCTACTACAATATGTACTTTGATTTTGCACCCAAAATTCACGCTACTATTATAAACCTGACCTCTAAAGGCTAGGCATAAGGTGATGCTATGTGTAGTTTACTTCCATTGAGTTATTATCAACTGCATTGATAACAACAATAATGATGATAATGTTTCTATTCCAAAATACTTTATCTAATTTTTTATTAGTCCTCAGGATGTCATGAAAAATTTACACAAAGTATATTAACCCATACATGGTCTCATCATACAAGCTCATTACCATAACATGTAGTTAATTAGAAAAGGAGGATATTTGACATCCACTGTTACAGATAGTGGGGCCACCAGGAGGCAAACACAATCCCTAGATTTCAACTCAATATCCAAGTATCCAACCAGCAAAAGACCAAAATCTAGCACGAAAAAACATCTCATTTAATTTTTTTGATAAGCAACATCTCATTTTAATATATATATGACGATGAACCCCCTCAAGGTATGGGCCTGTAGGACCACCCTGAGGGGCAAACCCCAAATGCCTACACACCTCCACTGAGTAGGCATAAGTTAAATCGCAAAATGTTTTAACATCCCATTTTACTATGAACTTAATAATTAACAATTTCTAAAAAAATTCTATGATGCAGATGGTAGAGTTCAAGGAAAATAAGGTCAAATACCAAAAGATTCGAGACTTGTGGTCTAGTTTTAATTTGGAGTCTTCTTAGCACCTTCACATGATACTCAGTTATAATTGGGTCTTAGTTTTAAGTTTCTTTAGTTTAGGAAGTTGCTGATCCTGTTTTATTTAAGTTCTACTAGAATGAGGGAAATTTGGTAAATTCCAGATATTATGGAATGGACTGTCCTTGTTTTACCAAAGGCCATAGCCCATAAGTTTTATTTTGTATTTTGAGTCATTTTCCGATTTTCTTTAGAAATTCTTAAGTACATTTCTTTGTTATTAGTAGTCTTAGTCTCTAAGAATAGATTATTTAGGAGTCCTAGTCCTTCCAGGAAATGATTTAGCAATGGCCTATATAAAGGCTTTATTGAATTTCTAACGGTTTATTTTTAAGTTTTGAGGGTGCGATTACCTTTTCTCCTACCTAAGTGTGATTGTATTTAGGAAAACCTAGATCTGATTCTATAGTGTTTACCTTTCTTTATTCCTCGTTCTATTCACTGTTTTAATACAAAACAGACATCAAACATATTCTATATTCAATCTTTTATTACCTAAACTTAGATAAACCCTTAAACATCAAACCGTATTCAAGAATCCTTCCAGATCTCATGAATGAAATCTAATTTTATTGCTAAATTCTTAAAGATCCTACATCAAAATTGGAATTAGAGCCCATTCAAATTTTGTCACGCATCATCTTAATTACCATCTGACCTATGAAATTCCAATTCAATAAGCATGATAGTTATCAGAAGAGTCTGTGACCAAGTGATTTAAAGAAGAGAATGAGAGCTAGAATCCTTGTCTAGGATTTGTGATGCCATTGATGATATACTGTTTGTGTTATTTCAGTTCCTTTTCAAGAAATTTCAGGCCAAAGTGAGCAAGTCAAAGGTGCCATGGGATGAGAGGGAGGTGCAAAGAATTTAAATGAAAACAAAATGGGATTGCTCTTGAATCTACACACCCATTACCCATATGACCATATGAGTTGATTGCCAACTTACATGCACACCCACTGGGCTTTGAACCTACAACCTCACCTTCCATCCCATCCTTATAGGGGAGAATTCGGAAGTGTCACTTGAGCTAGTACTCATTAACGTAAGGGTCAATATACATTACCTATTATGCCTATAACATACTCAATGATTTGGGAAATGAAAGTCAGAACAGCACCCAATACTACTCATGAATAGTCTGTAGATATTGTATGTGAACTCAGCAAAAAGTGACACTGTATTGCAATAGAAACTAAATCAGGGGGGAACGCTTTCCTGATGGAAAGATTACCATATTTTCAAAGCATTCTTCTGCAGATACTCAGTAAATACACACTTAAATATATCAGAAATAACAATTAAATGACTATGGGTAATCTATAAGCCTTTATCTCATAACATACACAGTAGGTGATTGCCCAAAAGAAAATTGATGAAAAACTATGAGATTTAGATATCCACACAACCCCATACAATGTTCATGACTAGCCTAGCTACTGTGATGAACAAAATGCAACTACAAAAAGAACCCCATATGATTCCATTCCAATATAAGCCTGAACCAATATTCACAAACACGCAAATTGAAAGACCACCCAAGCTAGAAATTCAATCAAAACTCCTAAGCAATTTATTCCCTACAGGAAAAAAGTGCCAGCAAAAATTAAAAAGAAAATTTTGTTTAAAAACCCCAAAATATCAAATGGAACATTTTATCATTAAAGAAAATTATTCATGAGACTTCAATTTTAGGTAAAATTTTCCACGGAAACAATCAGAAGACAAAAATTAAATTTCATTTAATATTGACAACTAAAAATTAATAAGCTAAAACCAAAAGATTAGGATTCTTTTTTTCTTCTTCAACAAAATCAGTAGCTGAATTTAGCTAGGAACCCAAATAGGATTCATGGGTTTGTCCCTAAACGAATAAAAACTGTGATTATCCTTCGTTTTCTCAGCAACCAAACACAGCCCAACCTCTAATTATTAACCCAAATAATAATAATAATAATAATCAAAGCCAGAAATTCCGATCTCAAAGCCAACCCATCGAATCCCCCGAAAGTAATCAATCTCCAATTCAAACCAAAAAAACAAAAAACAAAAACACACACACACACACACACACATACACATAATAATCCAAAATCAAATAAGCTAAAATTAACAAATAAAAGGGAGAGAGAGAGAACGAACCGGAGGGTTGTTGATTGGAGGCCATTGAAGAATTTTGCAGAGGTTATCGAGACTGCATATATGTACAGAGAGAGATAACGATGAGATATAATGTGAGAGAGACAGAGTTTTTGTCTTTGTTTCTTAGTTTCTCTCTCTATTTTTGAACTCTTTTTTTTTTTCTTTTTTTTCTTTTTTTCTTCTCTTGTAAGAAGTAGGAGTGGAAGCAAATATTAGCCGATTACAGCGCATTGTTTTAGTCTTCCAATGCGTGATGGCTGTTGGTTTCGTGTTTTTTTCTGATTAGGATTTAGGAGGGAGGTTGTTTCTGGACCGTCTGGATGGAATTTTGTGGGGCCCACTTACTTCTGACGTGAATGGCCTGTGAAATATTTGCGCTCAATAATGCTACATAATGGTGTAGTACCTAACATTCACTTCAAATAAAAATAAATAAATAAATAATTTTAAGACATTTTTCATTGAGTTTACAAGTTTTTATCATTCTAATTTGGGCACACCATTAATATTTTTTTTTTATATAATTTTAAAAATTAAAATCATAAAAAAATCAGGTCTAGATATTGGTTTCGACCAATTTTTACTGAATTGAATTAAGGTTTTAGGTTCCATTGTCATTGAACCGGTCAGTCTTGTCCATTTTTTAAATCATACTTTTTTATTTACTATTAATAATTTGTAATATCAATAATTCCTAAATTTTTTTACTTATCATTAATAATCATGTTTTTTTAATTTATGCAATAAAGATGTTTTATGGGTTTTTTTAAACGCTAGGACTACAATAAAAATCACAATTTTTGCTATAATTTGTTTAGTGACGAGTTTTAAACGATAGAGTAAAAATGATGTGTCCATAACTTATCACGTGATTAGTAAGACAAGTTGAAAATTGTTATATTTACAATATTTTCTTAATAAATTTTAAATAACGAGTTTTTACTCATTATTAATAATAAACAGAAAAGTAATTTTAATTATAAATTTAAAATTAAAATTAATAATAATTTATCACTTAAAATTTTTTTAAAAATTTTATGGACATGTCACTTTTCTGAAATTTAGGTACGTTATTGCGACCCTTGCGTCACTGTACAGGAATGTACTTTGTTTTTTTAGGTGTGTCACGTGTATTTACGAAGTTTGACCTGAAAGGTTTGACCTGGTGGGAAAAGAAGAGAGAGAGAGAGAAACAGGAATGTTCTTGGAAGGAATAAGGAAAAAGGAGTCTACTTCTATGATTGCATTATATTATATACATGTGCTAAACGTGCAATATGAGTTGGGAATATAAGTGTAGAATAATGAAGTTCACTAAAACTTAGAATCAAGTTATAAGTGGGGTGTTTGCTGATTCAGTTTTGAAGCAGGGAGTTCAGTAGAGAACTTGGTTTTTTGATTTACTTCTTATGTAGAAGAATTGTCTGGCTTGTAAACTCAATGCTAGTTTGTGTTTGTTTCCCTTTGCTTTGTTGAGGGGCCCATTATAGCATTCTCAACAAAGATCTCAAAAAATTTAGCATTTAACATCTCAAAAACCTTCTTTATTTATTTTAATAACTCACTTTACAATATACACAGCATCAAAAGTTTTATATTTTTTACCACTTTATTAAAATATTAATATTTTTATTATTTTATAATTAATTTTATTCTCATCTCATCTTTTCTGCTACCCACAAATCCATAGTCACTGCCCACACCCACTGCTTCTGGCCACCACCACACACACTCACACCCACCATCACCACCACCCAACCACCAAAATCACAAACAAAAATAAACCCACAACAAACCCATAGTCGCCTCCAACCAACCCAACCCACAACAAACCCAAAGCAGCAAACCCCTAGTCACCACTAGCCACCATCACCCACCCACTCACCCACCCACCTATCACCACCATAAACCCCAACCCAAAATCAACCAACCACTAGCCACCACCACCACAAACCATACCCACCCACAAATAAACAAAACAAAACCACAACCTAGCCACCACCTTCAACCTTCCTCCTCCAAATCACAAAACAACTACCATCACAAACACAATACCTAACCATCACAAAATTTCAACCACCACCAAACTGTGACCCATGACCTATCGTGACCAGGCGACCCACAGTGCCGCCAATGCACTGTGACTCACCCAAGGGAAATCGATGAGAGAAAGGGATGAGCAAGAGATAGCAAGGGAGAAAGGGTTGGAGAGAGGAAGAAAGAGAGAAAACCAGTGAGAAAGAAAGACAAAAAGAGAGAGAAGGGGAGACCGGTGAAAGGGAAGAAAATGAAAAGGTAAAAATGCAAAACTGACTATCTAACTTTTACCTTTTTTTCATTTCAATTCTCTAACTTTTAGTTTTGTCAATTCAATCCTCTATCTTTCAATTTTTATCAATGTAGGGCTCTGTTACAACTCTGTTAATGGCTATCGTTAGACCCACTGAAATGACATCATTTTGCATTTTTTTTTTAAATTCAGAATTAAAAGAAAATAAGAAAAATTTGGAAAAAAAAAAAAAAAAAACCCACACTACATCCACCACAGTCGTTTTAGCGTTGAAACTCCAAAACCCCAATTCCTCTCACACAGCACCTCTACCACAATGGAAGAAGTATGTGAAGGCAAAGACTTCTCCTTCCTTAAACATGAGGAGGAAATCCTTTGCCTCTAGACGAAGATCAAGGCCTTCAAGGCTCAACTCGAATGGACTTAAGACTTGTTGGAGTATGTTTTCTACGACGGTCCGCTGTTCGCCACTGGACTCCCTCACTACAGCCACATCCTCGCCGGCACCATCAAGGACATCGTCACCCACTAGTTCAACTGGGACTGCCATGGTTTGCCTGTTGAGAACAAGATGGATTGCCTGCTCAATATCAAGAAACGCGACGACATTTTGAAGCTTCAGCTTTGGCCAAGTTTTGCTCTGCCTTGCCTTATCGTAGTACACCCATCTCTAATTCAGTCAAGGCAAAGTAGCGAGGGTTGTGGTGGTTTACACGGCAAGCAGAGTAGTGAGGGACGGCAAGGAGAGCAGTTGGTGATTTCGTTCCCCTTAATGTTTTTATTTCTTATTTTCTTATTTTCTTTTTCCAGAATTTTCTTATTTTCTTTTAATTCCGAATTAAAAAAAAAATGCAAAATGGCGTCATTTCAATGGGTCTAACGGCAGCCACTAACAGAGTTGTAACGGGGCCCAACATTGACAAAAATTGAGAGTTAGATGATTGAAATAAAAAAAAATGAAAGTTAGAGAGTCAGTTTTACATTTTTGTCAAATGAAAAAGAAGGTGAGAAGAAAAGATAAGTAGTGAGAGAGAGAAAAAAAATATTTTAATTAAAATAGTATTAAAATATTATTATATTTTTAAGATTTGAGCTACAGTGGACTATCGTAGATAGCAGTCCACAGTAGCTCAGATGCTAATAATTTTAAAAATAACATCTTTGTTGTAGTGTGCTTTTTTGGAATGAGATGTTAAAAAATAGTATTTTTTGCTTTTGAGGTACTTGATAAGAATGCTTAGGCTTGTCTTGGGGCTTTGCAGGCATTTTTTTTTTTTTTTTCCTGATGTATTTCAAATCTTCAGGTTTGGTGGGTTGCAGTTCTTTTGCTGGTTTCCAGTGTGTTTTAATAATAATTTCTTAATTATAAAAACTAATTTTTTTTTTTATAAAATGTCTACTAAACCCAATCAATTTCATAATTTTTGAGTTATTACACACCACTAGAGACTAGACCAAGGCTTTAGTTTGAATAATTCAATCATGGGATTTTTTTTTTTTTTTTTTGATACATTGTTATTTGGGGAGGGAGAATTTCTGTTGAAAACACAAGAAAAATGTCAACTAGTTGAATTACAAGACTTTCGGTTAATCATGGGATTTAATACCTTGGAAATTAAATTTTCTTATAAAGTAGACTTTATATTTTGTCATTCACTCATTTGCAACTGAAATGTTTAATTTTATATTTGTTCATGTGGAATTTAAATCCAACTAAAAAAAGACTGGGAATTTAAAAAATTAATTGCTTATCTTTTTGTGGAATTAAAATGGTGAAATTTTAAACTATATGTAAATTGAGTACTTAATTATACGGACGTAATCTTAAGCACGGTTAAAAAGGAATGCGAAACTCATGAGGTAGCAATTGACAATTAGAAACTGAGACTCTTTATTCACGCTCATGTGCAATACATTTATGGATAAATTATTCGACATGCTCTCACGAGAGAAAATTTTGTGAAAAATTACTCGTTTTCTAATGTTTGTTTGCAATCTTGAAAATAAACATTTTTTCTTTTTCCTAGTTTAGTTCGCATGGAAAACAATTAATATATTTTGCAACTTTAATACATGAAGTAAACCCCAAATAAGAAAACAGAATATAATATTTTTGGATCATTTTGCAAGCTGAAATGGGACAAAAATATCTCAAACTCATAATATACGTGAAAATTAGGTAGGAAAGATGACTTGTGTGAGTAAAAAAAAATATTTTTTGGAAAAAATACAATAATTGGTCAATAATTAATCAATAGTGATCAATATTCAATAGTTAATATGTAAAGAGGGAATGGGCTAACAGAGAGAATAAAGAAGTTACCATTGAAGGAATTTTTATTGTGGTGTGAAATATATTTGTGGTAGTATATTATGTATGTAACATTCCCCCCCCCCCCCCCCCCCCACAACAACAACAACAACAAAAAAAAAAAAAAAAAAAAAAAAAAACGTTTTTCTCTTTCTTAGGCTTGTTTTTTTGTTGATACATAAAACATATTTTGTCAACTTATATTTTCTATTATGCTAAACATAAAAATTATTTTCCATCAAAATAAATGTAATTTTGTGCAAAATTGTACCCTTAATTTAATACTCCAAGCAGTCCCTTATTTTAAGGTAAGCGTGAATTTTGATTTGACACAAGCACAGCTATTTGAGGTGCATGGACAGGACTAATAGACCATTTTTGTGGTACCGACACCACCAGTTTTCAATACAGCAAAATTCAAAGTCACTCTAGTCGGCATCCATGATGGCTCACTCCTTAGTTGTCCTCAATATCGATAATTCTAGGATTATAACTTTTTTTCACAGTTGTTTTGTGTGGTTAACTTAACAATAGAGAAAAAACAGTAAATTCTTATAGAAGTTATAGACCGTCAGTTACAATCTCTCATAGTATGGCCGTGAAAAGATAGTGGTTTCAGAATAATTCCACCAACATTTTTGTTCTCTAAAGGGACCAAGTGCTCGATACTATAAGTTCCTCATCAACTAATGTGTTGGGCTATCAAATCCATTAAATCAACATCTGAAACTCTCTTCCAACTTCCAAGCTTTGCTAACTGGGTTGTGAAAAAAGAAAAAAAGGTCTTCAGATGCTTACGTTTACAGCCCATAATTTTGCAAAAGGGCCTTTCCTTTGGGCCTTTGAATCCATCTTCTCTTCATCTTTTTCCCCAAGTTCTCCTTGCTCACTTTTTTTTATTATGAGAAACTCCTTGCTTACTTTTGGCTGTTTGTTTTGCTCTTACAATGACATAACATTTTTCATTATGTTTTCAATTGCTGACGAGAACTATTGTGATTAATAGGTAATAAAATGTTATATAAAGTGATGAACTATATAAAAACAATATTTCTCTAATCAAAACACGTCATCTTAACAAGCTGTGAAAAAGGTAATAATAAAACATTACCTTGATTTTATAGATTTTATCAGACAAAGCTTTCAATGGATTTTAAATTATTAAGCATATGGTGATGTCCTTTCATAGATGTGACAGACCACGCCCAAATACACACAATGGTCTCATTCATAGGAGATCAATCAAAATGCCCTCAGAAGCCTGAACTGCTAACAAGTAAAAATGTCATTTTCTTCCTCATGTAGTGTAAAGCACAAAATCAACAGCTATAAGCCATCTCTTTTCTCATTTAAACATATGTAAAATCTCTATACAGACTGTGATTAGGGTACTACAGAACATCATACCATGAATCCTTCTGCAACTACAACAACCTATATTCCCAATTCTACCATATACAGACCTATACATGAACTTAGTCATAGAAGGGGTTTCCACACGACCCACATATGCTCTTTTCCTCTTTTTCACTTATGTTCTTGCAACAGCCAACATGTAAGAGACATAACTGTACTTCAGAATGGGATTTGCTTTGAAATTATCAGCAACTTAACCCAAAACACATTAATGTCACATATCATAATTGACAGTGGAGAAGGAAAAAGCATATAAACTTCAGAGATATGGGGGCCAACTGTACAGAATGCCTCTCACCTTTGCAGAATTTCATGCATATGAACTAGAACCTGCAGGACCATGTAGAATTGACCTAAATACTACAAAAGCCAGACTCAAATATTATAAGCCTCCTGTCAAGAAGCAGTTGCTACTGCCAGAGCTGTTCATACTACAAGGCATATCTCGAACTAAT
This sequence comes from Quercus rubra, assembly GCA_035136125.1. Lineage (NCBI taxonomy): Eukaryota > Viridiplantae > Streptophyta > Magnoliopsida > Fagales > Fagaceae > Quercus > Quercus rubra. The sequence continues at coordinate 11,544,579 of CM068739.1, forward strand.
AACTTCACACTTCGTGTGCCAATATCATCCAAAATCTCAAGACACTCTTGAAGATCCGAGTCACTTACTAACATTACCCATTCCTCTTCATCATCTAAATACTTGAGTTGGAATGTCCCATTTTGCAACTTGAATCTCTTTCCAACTTCTTCATACAGTTGGAAACACCCAGCCAAAGGCTCAAACTTGAACCGGACTGTATCTTCTCTGTAAGTAGCTTTCACAATAATTTTGGATCCACTATCAACACAGCTTGTTTTGACTTTAGAGTACTTCTGCTCCTCAAAGCTATGAGAGCTTGATGAACTGCCACGCATCATTGAACTAGAACCATTTGATGAGTCTGTCATACCTGAAGAACTAGGCTGGTTATGTTCAACAATCCCATCATCCACATCGATCCCAGTATCTATATCATCACCGGCAGCCAATGAGCTCAGAGACACAAAGAGGCAGTCAGAATTTTCTAATTTTAAGCTGTCCTTGTTCAGACTGTATTTTTCACCTCTGTTCACAAGATAAGAGCCCAAGGAGACACTTTCAGGAGAAGCCTGAGAAGTTGTCTCAAGGCTAGCCTGCTGGCATGGTACAGCATTGGATTTCCTTAGTTCTTCTCCACATGTGTTTGTATTGAGCTTACCCCTTGAAGGAGCTACTTGGTTTAAACCCATGGAACAGTCATCCTCTTCCAGCTTAATTAGAGAACTCATGCCATCAAATCCAGGTGCTGAAGGTACTGAAACTGCATTTTGGGTGGCTAGCTCAGCATTGTTGACACACAAGTTTTTGTCAGGGAAAAGACTTTTCTGTGAAACAGTTTCTTGGATTATGGAGCCTGCTGCCATAAACTCTCCAGTATTTGGGTCAAACTTCAATCCTCCCTCCACCCCCTGAACAGAATCAAGCACAGTCTGTATTTTCCTTAAGGAACGGTTCACCTTATTTATCTTACGGGATGGCCATCTTGAGATTCCATGTTGTCTGCAAATCCTTTTCAGTGTAGTGGGGCAAACTATTGACATAGAAACAAGGGGAAAGAAGAAGATAAATACCAGATTTTATTCATAAGTTCCTTTTAAATAAATCTTTAAAAATATTTAATATTTAAACAATGCTTTTATGTAAACTCAGCAATAGGGTTCTATAGAAGGTTATTACTACAAATTCCTCTTGATCCTTCGTATTGTCCCATGCTAAGCCTTTAAGTTAGCATTGTTTACCTACCCTAAATAAGAGTCCTCCAGCTATCATCTGTAATTCTAGATAATACACAATACAGTTTAAACAATTCTTATAACATTAAAGTTAGGACTAAATGAACCTTCCCAATGTAACTAAATAGATGGGATGGATGTTAGGCAAATGATACTACATGCAAGCCTTGGTCAGAACTTTATGTACAAGCCCATATTTACCCAACTTTTTAATAATTTTACAGGAAAAAAACTTAGCAATATAACATTATAAACTAAACAATTAGCAATACCATTAAATTTGTTTCCTGTAATTTAGTCCTCACTTTAAATTGATGATTACCAAAGCAAAATAACCTAGAATAACTGCATCAATTCACTAAGAGATGAGAACACATGGACAATGAATCTCACCGCCTATGCTTTTTGCAGCGTCCTTAAGACTCCCAGAGAAGTATTGCTGAAGAACACTCAAGCTCACATTCTTCTCTGCTGTACTTCGCTTTTTCTCATGCCTTCTAGATCCACTTGTTGCCTACAAGATTTATAAGAAACAGTTAAGAACTAAATCCCACAAGCTCTTCAAAATCATACTCAAAGTAAATACAAAATTTGTGCAGGAAGCTAGAATAAAATTTTTGGAGTCGTCAAAATTTTCATTTCCTACATTTTGCTTTCCATTCTATGACTAATGAATGCTTGAGGGAAATGCTTCATAAAATATGGCAGGATCCAGGTCATTTACGTCCTATAATTTCCCTGATAGCATAATTAATAACTAACAAGTAATATGAAGGCATATGAGATCATCACACAGGATTAATTTTTCAGAGTGGAAAGTTCATCTTCTAGTAATTTCGCTCACTCAGCATAAAATGCCATAACACCACAAACCTTCATATATATTAGGTACAGATAGAAGGAAGTCCCTTTATCACTTGAGCGTGGCTAAGAAATATAACTATGTATATACAAACACATAAAGGTATGTATAGATAAAACAACAAAGAAGCATCTTTATCAGGGAGAGAACAAAGGCTCCATAGCTGAGAATGGTGAAAATCCAAAACAATATTGTGCCATGGTCCTAAGGAAGTGAAAAGGGGTTAGTTCAGAGTGCATTACGGACATTAAGGACACCAATTTTCCCCTTATCTGTGTCATGAGAAACCAGCAAGCTTATTTTCTCATAGTTATTGCATCACATTTCATGAGGCTGCCAGCCTATACTCAATCAAGAATGCTTATGACTTAGCTGAAATGGCTCTTACTCCCACTTCAAGAACAGGATGGAGAGTAAGATCATGGGTTCAAGACCCACAGACACATCTGTGTAACTTACTAAAAATAAATAGATAGGAAACCAATCATCCCAAAAGTTTAATCTGTTAGGAATGTGGCCCAAGAAAGAACAGGCTAAAACATAAAATGCAACCAATACCTGCAACTAGAAGAGAAGAAATTGTAAAACTAAGAGTTGAACCTACATCCACTTGGTCAAAGATGGCTTTGATAATACCATGTGTGGGTTTGTGCCTGTCTGTGTATATTCCAACATTTTCTCTCTTTATTTTGGGCAAACTGAATTTCTCCACACTGAAGTATCAGGTGATTTGTGGTGTCTCCCTAAACTTCAAAATCAAGCAATTAACCTCTGAAGTTAAACCCAAAATACACATAGCCCCTTGCTGTTGAAAATTGAGGTTAAATTGAGCATTTTTAGCATGTGACAACTTCATAATCAAGCAATTAACCTCCAAAGTTAAACCAAATATACACATAGCCCCTTGCTGTTGAAAATTGAGGTTAAATTGGGCATTTTTAGCATGTGATAACTTCATAATCAAGCAATTAACCTCCGAAGTTAAACCCAAAATACACATAGCCCCTTGCTGTTGAAAATTGAGGTTAAATTGGGCATTTTTAGCATGTGATTATCAAAGTTATATGGCAGTTTTGTTTAATACAATATATTTTTTTAATTTGATATAGAGTAACAGGATACTCAAATGTTAAAGAAATATCAATTTTCACACTAATTTTAAAGGGTATGGGGCTATTTGCGTTTATTGTAAAAATTTAGGTGTTGATTGCTCAATTTTAAAGTCTATCACAAATGATAATTTGGGGTCAAAGATTATTCTCCATGTTTGGTTTTCCAGAATGAACTAATGAGAGCTAGAATGAAAACACATTATCCAGTTTTACCACATCCAAACATGTGCTAAATGAACCTCAGCCCTCGCTAACACATTCTAGAGTAAGCAATGTACTTTATTTTCATCATGTTCCACAGAACCAATAATATGCATCAGGCAAAAGAAAATCAGGCATTCATATACTCACCTGGTTTTTTCATGTTCTAAGTTCATTTCCCTAAAATATTTACTGACATTCCCAAATGAACCTCTTAAATGAAAAGCTAAGCTCAGACCAAGAACCAGCACAAGGTCATATAATACAAAACAAGCCCAAGCTGGGCTCTTCAGAAGTTTAACAAACCAAAGCTGAGCCTAGTGAGCTGCGCAAAGCTAATATCAGCTCAGTATGTTTAAATCCTAATGCAACATTGCTACAGCTATATTAACTAAAAAGTATATCCTAGGGAGAGTAGTATATGTTTACTTTTTAATCAGACAATCTATTGGTCTGATGCATATCATTAGAGGGTATCAACAAAGGGATAAAGAAGAAGTTTGTTCTCTATCAAATTCTACAGAACCAAATAAAAAATAAATTGCTCCCCAGTATAAAAGCGACAAGTATGAAGTATCCTACTACTTCATCAATAGTTAACCTAGTAATACAAGGATAAACCCACATCCCACTGGTACAATTGCAATATATTAGGGACCATAGAGTTCCTTGGAACAATTAATGCTAGAACGTTATGCACGTAACTAGTCATTAACCAAGGCATGCTCTTTTCAGTTTCAGAAGAGTTAGAACACGCATCCCCACAAACACCCCCCCCAAAAAAAAAAAAAAAAAAAAAAAAAAGAAAGAAAAGAAAAGAAAGGAGGATGTGACTAAGAACATTACTTGCTTATGATGACTATCTGGTTCAATTATATCATTTCTTGTGTTAGACACTTCCAATGGTATCTTCTCGGTTGAATTCACATCATTATCTGATGATGTCAACTGAGAGTTTTCCCCAGGCATAGCCATCAGCGGAAAGTTTTGGTTTTCTGCATCTGAAACTGTCCTCAAACTCTTACATATTCTCTGCATGGTACCTGATAAGTTGTTCAACAAGAGTTGCTGTTCTGCACTCCCCTTCATATTGACAGGGAGAAATAACTCTAATATATAATCATCTTCACCAGTGTAGGTGCTCCTTAACCTGATTGAGACTGCAGCATTCAAACCAAATTTGCGCGCATGATGGACAAGTGGATACTCACTTATGTCATAATTCTTCACATCTGCATAGAAGAAGGGATGATTTGATTGAAGTGCTTTCCCAGCTATACCTTGCCCCTCCTCAAGATGATGTTCCAGGCATGCATATACAAAACCTTCCATCGTTCTATCATTCACATAACAAGCTGTTTCCTCAATGCACAGTATACATTTCTCATTAGAATTTGTGTTGCCCTCTCTAACCCGTACTCTTGTCATTTCATCATCAGTTCCCTCAGTGTAATAACAAGGTATCCAGGTCAGAGCCAGTGGCAATCTATGTGCATGACACACAGCTCGTAAAACATCAATTATCTCTGCTAAGGCAGCTCTTTGGTTCTTTGACAGGCACTGCAAATAACATAATTACTTATTAGAAGCACCAAAATTGTACTGTACCTAATAGATACTAACACAGGTATATGCAGGGAAGAGGGCAGGGAAGACAAATTATTTGTACCTGGGGACGAAGTCGAGGAGGTTCAGTAGTCCTTAATTTCACAGCCTGCAGAGTGCCGCAATCAGAGCAGATCTAATAATAATTTTGAAACCCTTCCTAATTTAATACTATTTCATGCAAAGAATACAAGTAATTTATTTTGTAGAATATTTGCTGGAAATGCGCCTACAAGAAATGATACAGGAGCTGCCTCATAGCATTGAAGCAGAACTTTCCACCGATGATCTAATGGTGTAATTTATGAGGTTTTGAACATGGCCAAAAGATTTAACACAGGATAACAAACAAAAAGATTAAAAGAAAATTCTAGCAGTAAAGAAACGGAAAAGGGATGCTAACCTGGAGCGCATTGCAAACAGTTTCCAACTCTGCATTAAAATTGGACTTCTCTTTGGTAGTGACAAGTTCCAACACAGCACAGCATGACATCTCAGGAGAATCAAAAACTGGCACAGCAATTGATCCACGGACCTCATGGTGGGCTGCATGATCCGCCCGCAGATACTCAACCTTATTGTAATAACTAACATTTGAAGTCCATTCTGGAACTTTGGATATAAACACACGACCAGGAAGCCCAAGGAATGAACCTGATTTCCTTTCAGTAGGAAAAACAAACGATCTTGAAATTTCACGATACCCTGCAAGCATTTCATCAAGCAAATAGGGTTGCTCCCAAGTGCTTAAGATGTGCTGATCACCAAGCCTCATGGGAACCCAAACTTGTGCCAAAATACCCCCACCAGATGAAGCTTTGAACAAAGACAATGCCTTAAGCATCTTCTCATCAACTGACATACTAAGTGGCCTAGGTATCATACAATTTCCCATATCAAAGACACTATTTTGAGGAAAAGAACAATTATTTTGTGCAGTTGCCAAGCCATTTGAATCGTTCGAATCCATTGAGAACCCATATTGCGTGTCCATTTGGTCAAACATCAATTTATCTCCACAATTGAAAGAATTCCCCACGGGATTGAAAGTTCCACCAACTTCATTAACAGCTAATGCACCACCATTCTGTTCCGAGAAATTCAAAGCATCTGAAGACACACCATAAGGGGTAGATGGAAATGAAGACAACCCGTAAGAGGTGAGAATCTGATCTGTTGCACTGGGGCTATTGTACCATCCAGCATCCGTATCAAAATTCATAAGATCCGAGAAGCTATCCTCAAAATTCAGGCTCCTTGATCCTTCAAATGATACTGAATTCTCCAACTGAGGTCTTGGAGATTGCCAAAACCCGGTCCCCTTTCCTTTAGGCGAAAGGGGGTAATCCATCTTCAGATCAAAAACCAAATTCCCAATTGAAATTACTAACACTAGAGATCTATAAATTGACAGTGGCTCAAAAAAATTCTCCTTTCTATGTTATCTTCTCTGTCCTCCATACCAAGACCCTTAAAGCTTCTCATGAACCCGTCTGTCACCGTCTACCACCGCCTATACTCAAAATCATCTAAACAACTCAAAATTTCACAACAAAAACAAGCCTTTCCCAAATTCAAACAGTACAAAACCTGCACTCTCCACAATGCAAAATCAAACTTCTCACTACTTCCAAACATCAAAACAAAAGCCAACTAACCAAAAAAATTATATAATAACAACCAATCACCTACTACCATATATTAATTTGTCTAACATAATCATTCAATTAACTTTTTCCGTAAAAGCAATAGGACGCTAACCTCAAAAAGATTAACTCAAAAATTGAACGCTGACCACCGAACCCGCCGCAATTCACTGTAACAAAAGGCCACAGTTCACAATAAGCAACAACACGCAAAACCCACTTCAGATTTATCCTATTCTACACACAAAAGTACTTGTTCATATCTATATATGAATATAAGCTAACTGGGCCTGCAAAAAATGACAAAACAAACCGAATAGCTATTGAGATTAAGCTGGAATTCAGTGGAAACGAATGGAACAGGAAATTAGAGACCAAAGTCAGATACCCAAAATACCAAATATAAAAACAAACATAGTAATTATCAAAGAACCGACCTTTAAGTATGTCAAATTCTCAAACTTTATGAGTTCTTGTCCAAAAATCCTCGAAATTCGGCGAGCTCACCGGGTCCAAATCCCAACAGTCCAAGAATTTTCTAGAGAGAGTGACTTTTTTACAGAGAGAGAGAGAGAGAGAGAGAGAGAGAGAGTGAAAGAGTGAAACAAGAGAATAGATTCTAAAAATGGAAACCCTAAGGGGAGGGAATTCAGTGTAACGGCTCGTTGGAGTCTGAGTCTGAGTCCGAGTCCGAGTCCGGAGTCAGTGAATTGTACTTGTGGAGGCAGAGACAGACAGAGATTTTCATTTTTTTTTTTTTTTTTTTTTTTTTGAGGAAGACAGACTGAGACTTTCTAAGAATGGAAAGTTTGTTTGTTTTTGTAATTGTATTTTTGTGTTTTGGGGGGAGCTAATTACTATGGTGATTACTAGGAAGTCTTAAAACTTCGCAAAGAGAGAGAGAGTTTTTGAAAGGAAAACAAATGAATTGTATGTGTGTGTACGTATATGAATAGGTGATTGTCATTTTTGGACAAAAGTATTGTTTGGATCCAAGAATTATCATATGGTGGGTACTAGTCGTGATTCCATTATTGCCCTCCATTTGATTTGAAGAAAAACAAGGATGGGATTTCTTTTTACCATTATGTATTTACTTCTATGTTATTGATTTATATTTCTCATTTTTTTTAGCAAATATATATATATATATTTCTCTTTTCTTTGTTTCTTATATGATAAACTACATCTTTGGAGCCTATATTCTAATTAACCCAATAGGAACTAGCAAAAGAAAATGAAAACTCAATGATAGACTATACATGGACAAAAGTAAACCCCTCTCTCTCTCTCTCTCTCTCTCTCTCTCTCATTCACAGGTGAGAAAAGGATAGATAAATGAAAGTACAAAAAGTTAAATCCATGCCTTAATATTTGGAGCTTTTCTTATTGTACACAAGTTGAATCAAATCTTTCACTTTCAAAAAAATGAATGGTATCAATATGAGTGTTTAAAAAAAATAAATAAATAAGAAAAAGAAGAAGAAGAAGAAGAAGAAGAAGAGGAGGAGGGAATTTAAAGTATAAAAATAACCTAGATATATCTTTTATTTAAGAGACAAAGACTTAGTTAATTAAATATTAGCCTAAAGTGTAATTAGATAAATCCAAGTAACATCGACTAAATTCATGGCCAAGATTTTTTTAAAGAACCAAAAGGCATCTATCTAGTCTCAAACTAGTTTATAATCTTATGAATATGCACAAATGTTATTAAAAATAATCATAATATGTAATTGTATGCGTGCATGTGTGGGTGTGAATTCGAAAGGTTTTTGTCTAAGTTTAGTTCCCTTTTAAAGTTATGCCAATTTTTTTTATTTAAAAAAAGAGAATATTATTAATAGAGTACACAAATTATTTATTTATGATTGCTTCCTTTGATAAGAAACAAGATTTTTTTTTTTTGACTATTTATATACATAGTTCTGAACATAATATTTTATTTGTGATGTAATGAAATTTGTTAGTCTTTTTTTATATATATTTTTCGAATAAACAATGAAAATCCATTTATTATAATAAAAAGAATCTACTGAAAAAGTCACAATCCATTTTCTAAATCTATTGAAAAGTCACCATCCATTTTCTAAAGTATAGTAAAAAATTTATTAAAGTCTATAAGCAACGGGATGTAGTACACTAATAGATTTTTTTTTTTTTTTTGGGGTACACTAATAAATTCTAATAGAGTGTTTATATATATTTTTTAGATATATATTCATGAATTTACATGTAAAGATATTTCACATAAAATTAAAGTGTAATTAAAATGACAATTTGCAAAAACAATTTGGAGTGTGTTTAATTAAAATCTAAAGACAATTGGCATCATTTTAGCATATAACACTTGACACAAAATTGAAGTGCAATTAAAATCTAATTTGAGTAATCTTAATTGAGCTTCATTTTTAATGTATTACTAGTTTTTAACTCATGTAATGTGCATGAAAGTTTGAGAGAAAAACATTTGAGTAAATTAAACCACCCTTTTTGAGGTTTATATAAATACAATTTTTTAAGTCCACACCTTCTCTAATTTTGAATTTACTTAAGGAATATTCCAATTTTAAAAAATATTTTTACCTAAACTATAGAAGAAATTACACTCCTATCTCTTGAGATTTGTGAATGCATGTTATCCTAGGTATATATAAATTAATAGGAATTTTTTTTTAAAGACTAATATTTCATTAGTGAAAACTTAATTGTTGCATTTATACAAATCTCAATGAAAAATGTCATTTCATGAAATGATGGGAAGGAATGTCATTTTATAAAACCTCTTGGTGTAATTTGCACAAAAAATTTATACGTGATACATGTTTTATTAATATAAATATATATATTAATAAATAAAAATTCAAAATATAAAATTTTCTCAGAAAATGACTTTCCTTATTTTAATTATAATTTTCTCAAAATCTCTCATTAAATTAAATTTATTTAATTTAATGAAATTTATTTAGTATTGGAAAACTATAGGTGAGTTTGGATTATTTGTAACTCTAAAAACTTATGAGTTTTCAAAACTTTACGCATCAATATTAAAAGAAGTAAACAAAAGGTTAAAAGTCTCCATTCTATACAGAGTAGAGATTATATGGGTTCCAACTCAATCCCATCAAATGATGATCATAAAATTTTCTGAGCTATTAAATTAGAAGAATTTTTTTTTTAATCTTTTTGAAACTGGTAATTTAAGTACATCGAAAGTACAATATTCCTGGACATATCACACTGTAAATAAGATCAATATATGATGGATATATATAAAAAATTTCAAATAATGTATTAGGAGTGTACCATTAATTATATGTATGATACTATTTTGACATTAACTTTGTGTTTAGATGGAAGGTGATTTGGAAAGAGAAAAAGAATGAAAGATGATTTGAATGTATTAAATTTTTAATATAGTTCAACAACTAAACTTATAGGTTTGGTAAGAAATATAAGTTAAAGGATGAAAACTGAAAAAGAGAGACCATGGATCCTGTAAAACGTGATTAAAGAAAAAGAGATTTGATCAAAGTCTTTATACGGACCCACCATGCGGCGAATTGAAGTAGGGATAGGTGCTATATTAGGCTAGGATTTCCAATTTTGTTTTTGTCCTTTGTTTTACAATGTTGATCATGCACAATGGTGAAGAAATATATATATATATATATATATATATATTCTAGTTCCTTCTCCTTTACCCCTTAGTGCACAAATAAAAATATCATGTTCCTTTTTCTCTCTTTTGCCAATCAAAGAATAAGCAGAGATATTATTCCTTTCACTCCTCTATTTTCATCTTTTTGAAATATATATATATATATATACTATTATGTAAATTTAAATTCATTCTCATAGTTAAAATTTTGATCTACTTGAATTATTATTATTATTTTTTTATATAAAATAGAAATTCTACCATAACATAAGCTAAGTATAAATGTGTGTGAAACTCTTTCTTAGAAACTTAAAGTCTGTCTCTTGCCCACCTCACACCTCACAAGCATTTATATTTATAAAATGATCATTACGATAAGAGTACGCGGTGATTACTTGAATTAATTAATACTTGACCAAAGATATATATATATATCTTTTTTTTTTGAGAAGATGAATTTGGAGTATAGTGAATTATTTATGTAACAAAACACGTCGAGGTTATGGATTTTTTTAAGGAATAATATGGAGAACCCCCACCTCCCAAAAGAAGAAAGAAGAAGAAGTAATACTAATATATACAGATGCAATAAACGACGAAGTATTTAATCAAACATATATCTGCCACTAAAGAAGGACAAAACAAACAGCTGTGCAACATTCTGAAGTATCATACTTGTTGTTTTACTTTGTTTTTTTCAATTTTTTAATAACATAACATTTAATTTGCCAGAAAAATATGAACTGCCACACCTGAAGTTGTTGCACTTAAACATTGAAGTAATCGATTTCAATAGCATGCAATTCCAGGATTCTCTCAAGTTTCAACACTAAGTTTATAGACTTAACAAGTGCTGATTCTCAACAAAAAAAAAAAAAAAAACAAGTGCTGACTCATGTATATATAATATATATAGTAATCTTAGATGTCTGTTAAAGAAAACAAGGCATGCATTCTCAATTTACTAATTATTTATTTATATAGTCTAGTTTTCATTAATAAAATAAAACCATATCTTAGCGTGTGTCAAGTGTATATATGGTAAAAATATGGCTTTTTGGCTAAGCCTTCATGTAGGTCTTTGTAATTGAAAATTAACTTGCACGGTTGCACTCCATTTTAATAGCTTTTATCTAGTTGGCACTTATGCTCCACAGATGTGCTAAAGAGCTTCCCCTAATATATATATATATATATTTAAAAATCTAATATATGGGACTTACATCCCCTTTTGTAAGAGATGGGCAGGTCATTGGGTCCTTTTCTCTCAATCATTATTCAGCCCAAAAAAACCATCATCTGATTTTTTTTTACACTATACAATTTCATATATTTTACTTTTCAAAGATAAACAGTATCAATGCTAAAATTTTGTAATTCTAACGACACTTTCTAGTGTTTTTTATAGAGGCATCAAGGTTTAAAGTCTTCCTCCTATTATATCTATCAAATTTAAAAAGAGAAAAAAATTAGTATATATCAATGACGGGTAATTATTGAGTACTTCTAGAGTACCATAAATGTGTATTCCCCTCTCTCACATAATTGTGAGTCCCACTAATTAAATTCATAGTGGGACTTAGGGTCTGTTTGGATACAGCTGAAAACTGAAAACTGAAAACTGAAACTAAAAACTGAAAAATATTATAGCAACATAATTTTTAAATGTGTGAATAGTACCGTAGGAACAATTTTTAATGAAAAAGTTGTTGAAAAGTGAAATTTGTGAGTCTATAAACAGTGCACGATGTGCATTAATTGGCTGGAAAAAAGAGAAAAATCAAACTTTGCGGCAACTGTTCATTGAACAGTGCATGAACAGTAGCTGCAAATCTCACAAACGCGTGCCAAAAAAAAAAAAAAAAAGAAAAAAAAGCCAAACGCCAAACACAGACGCCCAATCCAAATGTAGCCTTACAATTTATGTGAGAGTGAGTAGTAGTACGCATTTATAGTACTCTCGGATTATTCAATAATTTTCGATCGATGACTATGAATGATGTAATTTGGGCTTTCATAAATAATTAAGATGTAATTTTTTATGTGGGCTTGTATGGATCCCAAAACAAATCTTTTTTTAAATTTTTTTAAAATTTTTTTTATAGAAGAATCCCAAAATTAACAAATATCATTTGAGGGAAGCGGAGTTAGCTAATTAAGTACTATATATTAAACTATAGTGTAATTAAACAAGTCAAAGTGATACCAGCTAAATTCATGGTCACCATTTTTGAAAGAATCAGAAAATGTAACTCGAAAATCAATCCTATCAATCATACACAATGATCATAAGAATCATCGAACCATAATATAGATGAAAACCTAAGTTTTTTTCTAATTTAAAAATTAAATATAATCAGATGTGAAAAAAATATTGAAAATATGAGCTTAAGTAAGATTAAAGGTCATTCTAAAAAAAAAGTAAGATTAAAGGTAGAGGCTTTTCTATTTTGTAGTTTCTAATTATTAGTTGCATGAGATTTTTTTTTTTAACATTAAGTTTGGTAAGTATGTAAGGAAAAGGATGGAGATAAAAAGGAGGAAAGTACCCACATGAAAATTCTAAATATAATTTGATTATAGAAAATGAAAAATATGACATATCAAATCCATCACAAGGAAACAAAGAAAGAAGAGGGGAGAAAAGAAGAGTTGAAGGAGGAAGAGGTTCTAGGTTTTTTTTATTTATTTATTATTATTTTTTTTTAACAATATTTTTTAAGAAGAAGAGGTTCTAGGTAATTGGCTGGATGTTCTCTTCATATATATTTTTTTTTTACCTTGGGATATAAGCTATTGATATGTATAATGGGCTAAATTACATATCATATATACTAAGGTCTAACTTCTTGTTCTTCTATTAAAAAAAAAAACACTATTCTTTTGTTTTTTTTTTTACCAGAAATTACCACTATCCTTGTATTCTTGTGTTCAATTAAATAACAAGAAAGAGATATATTGTAACTAAAAAGTAAAAAGAGATCACTTCTCACACCTCTATTTCGATGCTTCCCAATAAAATTTAATGTTAATCTAAATTCATTCTCGTATTTACAATTACTTGGACCTATGATGAATTCGAAATATGAAGAATATTAGAAAATTCCACAACGTAAGTATTCATTATAAGATGTGGTAAATCAGGGAACATTAATTTAAATCATTTCTCTAAAAAAAAAAAAAATACACTGAAGAAAAATAAAAAGAAACACTTTTCAACATTCTAAAGAAACTTTTAATTTTTTTTCTTTTTTTTTTAATGACATGACTTTGAACAATTTGCCATAGAATATTGAGAAAAAGCCATATAGGACTTGTTGCAACTTTCAAACATTACGGAAATCAATTCCAAGTTTCAACAACATATAACAGGATTCTCTCTTTTACCATTTCACCAATTCCTTTATATCAAGCATCAATCAACACAAAGTCTATAATTTACGCAAGTGCTGATGCATGCACCATATTCCATATATAGTAATAATTACTAACCCTAAGTTACTATATTGTTATTATTATAATAAAAAGTTAAAATTGTGTGTCCCATCAACTTTAAATCTGTAATTACATTCATTGTATCCTATCTGACGGATGTATATGGTGCCAGATCAAATAAAACTGCAATTTTTATCTTTTTGATGAAGAAGAATATTGAGCATAAAATGGGGCCCATTTGTCAATATGGTGCATTAAGCAGTGATTAGCCATTGTTTTTAAAAGAATTGAATAAAATTTCGGAAAATGTTATGTCCATAATAGTTTTACAGTAAATGTTAGATAATAAAATGTTACTGGTTGTTATTGGTTGACTTTTATTACTACTTATAATTTATTATAAAAATATTATGGATTATTTCTCTAAAAGTTATGATAACCTTTTTCTTTGAGAGGAAAAATTTATAATTATTTAGTGGCACATTTTGACTAATGTAGAAAGTTTCTATAGTTTTTACCAACCATTTTTCCTTCAACTTTATTCTTTTTAATATGATTGTACGATCAAGAAAAAGATATATGATTGTACTAATGAAGACTTTGATGAAAAACTAGGTCCTATTCAATTTGACATGTTGAACCAATAATTTGTCTTTGAAAATGGATTTTAGTTAGTTTAATTAACTGGTAAATTTTTTGTCAATGAATAAGAATCCAAGGGTAAGAGTCTTCTAGCTCAGCACATGTTATAACTTGCTCTCTTTATTAAAAGAATCAAGGTTTGAAACTTCAGATCCCCTTTTCGGGTCTCCCCTATGATTTTAACCATCAAATTATAAAAAATAAAAAAGACATGAATTCGAATCAAATAACCAATTAGTTTCTTAACATACTTAAAATGGTAACAAAGAACAATTATCTTGAAGGGGATGCCATAAAATTTAAATCTTATCATATCTAAAAAAATATTATATTCCAGAGGATGCTACTCCCTTGTAGATGAATTCTTCTTATAACTTCATTATTATTGTTTAATGCCTTTGGGTTTGTTGAAGCCCCACCCCATCCCAACCCCCTTCTCTAAAAGGAAGGATTTTGGTCCAGTTGATTACTACTTGGTTACTCCACTTTTTCAACAGGGAGTAAAAAAATCTTTAAGTCTCATGGCATATGGGCAAAGGATCCATTGCCAAATGAAGGAACAAGAATGATGGTTTCTTTAGTAATTAGGTTTTTTTGGTTTCAGCTTTTTGTAATTTAATAATGTTGTCTAGTTCCCCTATACAGGAGAATCTAGATACTAATCCCCCTCCCCCACTCGTTTTAAGGGGATAATAGAGTTACTTTGGAGCTTAGGAATTTAAAATATTCTTTTTGAGGTATATATATATATATATACCCACTATATTATAGTGTTTTTTAAGGTGAAATGGTAGATAAAATAACACTTTTTTAATATATAAAAAAGACTTCAATTTGGAGATACAAATTGAGGTAGAAAGTGTTTATTTATCTCCTTTTTTTTCCCCTTTTCTTTTCACATGCATTCTAATTATATTAATTCTTTCCTATATTTTGTGAACATTATTGAATTTTTGTATTTATATCCAAATTATATAAATAAATAAATAAACTAAATAAGCAATGGATAAAAAGTTTTTTTTCAAATTGAATCTTTTAACCTATTTTATGGTGGCTTATAAAACTATTTATAATTTTATATGAATTATTTAAACAAGTCATATAACTCATTAAATATATTATATAAATAAAAGTATACGTGGATGATTCAAGAAATGGGTTGCAGGAATTTTCCTCCAAATTAGTTTAGAGATAATTTTTTTTTTACAGGATATTACATTTGCTTGGGTATTTTATTTATATCAAGATTATTAGGTGCCTCCGTGCAGTACTAAAAAAGGGGTCTATAGCCGTGTTTTTGTTTTTGGAGAAACATCATCATAGCCTACATTCAAAATATTGGTTTTGAATTTTATGCATTTGTTCTAGTTTTATTTGATATTCTAATCATGCCATCCATATTCACTATATATATATATATATATATATATATATATATATATATATATATATATATATATATATATATATATATATATATATATATATATATATTTAAATGTCACTCAATTTACCTAAATAACCCATTTGATTCGTACAGAATGATATTAAAAAATTGAACGCGATTAGTCCCATTTCACATAATTCTATTCCGACAATTGGCATAACAAATTGGCATAAAGTGGGTTACAAAGTTACCTAAAAGTAAAAATGATCATTCCTCAAAAGCATGAATCTCATTCCAACTTCAGAGGTTGGGAATGACATTAAATCCACAAAAATGATTTCCCATTAGTTTATTTTTGCTTACTAATGTGCCATATAATTAATCATATAATTAATATGCAAGTCCTAATTAAGTTTATCTTGTGTACAAGTTGTAGAGAGAGAGAGAGATCCATAGTTGTAACTACTTTTTAGATAAAATCACAATAAAAAAAAAAAAACAAAAAAGAAAAGATGAGCGGTACAACTTAACATTCCAGTAAAAAATAAATAAATAATATTATGGCATCTTTAATGAGGTTAGTTCTTCTTTTTTTTTTTTTTTTTTTTGAGGAATCTTCAATTTGATTCCAGCAATACGATATTAAGGCCTTATTTATGTTTCACTCAATATAATTAATCACAAAGCACCCATCAGCCATGTTGGATGTATACATATGTTTGTCACTTAGGAATTTGATTGACAAACAACTGATAAAGTTTCGTCAAAAAAACCCCACTAGCTAGGAGATGCTAAAGCATTAATAGCTAAAGAAATAAAGGCCAAATAAAATGATTTGAAAGTTATCACTGTACACCTTTAGTGCGATGGTCACTCCACAAGTATAAGTGTTTGTGGAGAGTGGGGGTTAAATGTCGGAATTTAAAATTTCAAGAATGAGCTTTACACACATATATACTTAGATTATACTAGAGTAAAATTCTATCTTGTAAAAAAAAAAAAAAAAGGTTTGAAAGTTTCCTTTCAACAGATGTTAAATTATCAAGCATCTCAGTTTACAATATATAGAATAACTAGTTGTGTAGCACTTGCATTGTGTTAAATTACCAATTATTCCAAAAACTTAAACTATTGGTAAATCTAATCATTTAACCAATACTTCTAACACTCCCTTTCACATGTGGGCTGAAACTACCTTTTAATAAGTGAGGCCCAATACGAGGAAATTTAAATAGGAGGTAAAGTGGAGGAGACAATGATCGAACTCAAGATTTCAAGCTCTGATATCATGTTAAATTACAGATTGTCCAAAAAGTTTAAACTATTGGGATATAGTAAATTTAATCATTTAACCAATACTTCAAACACATAGTATTGCATGGGAACAAAGTGATGTTACTAATGTAGAAGGAAGAAAAAGAATAAAAATAAATACAAAAAAAAAAATCAAATGAAATAGAAATAAATGAATTCATCATTTTTTTTTATACAATATAGAAATTCTATTTTAACAAAATCTAAGTATATAATTGTATGTGAAGTTTTTTTTCTGAAGATTTGAATACCAGCCCTTATCCTCCCCCCCCCCTCTCCCCCACACACCAAGACATGGCAAAACGAGTCAGAATTTTCTGACCCGACCCGAAATATACCCGACCCAAACCTGATTTTTTGACCTAACAACCCAACCTGAACCCAAACCATATTTTAAAACTTTTTTTTTTTGGGGTAAAAAAAATAATAAAATTAAGACAATATTGGTTGTTTGTTATGAGTTTTAAGTAAACAATTGAGATATTTACATAACTGCATGCAAATTAATTGAAAGATGAATGATTGAGCATTCTGTAATCAGTAAAGATTTTTAGATATCAAATAGTAAAATACATGCCAAGATAATTTGATTATAGTAGAACTAAAAATTATAGATATGTGTGAGAAATATTAACAAGTGTGAAAATAGTGAAGCCAAAGTATCAAATTAGCATAAATTATGAATGCTTAAATCTATTTTTTTAACAATTTATGTCCAAAATAAATGGTTTTTCAAAATAAATTATGATATTTCCTAGAGTGTGTGTTGCTTAACAATGATATAATATTCATAAAAGAGACTATATATAAATAAATAAACAATCAAACTTTAATATATATCTCAAATTGAAATAGAGTGTCAATCACAATTGATAATAGATTATAATATTAATTTTCAAAGATTGTAAATTTCTTATATATTTTTATTCGTTGTCAAATGATCAATTATTCAATAAACCATTTGTAATTTTGTTTTATATTTTAGGATGTAGATATTATGTATAAATAAAACTTGCGTATTTGTTTTACTTATTTGTGTGTTATTTTGTTTTAGATAGCAATGTTAAGATTTGTATAATTTTAAAATGATTGAATAAGTATTAATAAGTTTAACCGAGTTCATTCTTGATATAAGTAGTGAATTCAAAGTAATGCATTTTATATTAAGTAATTTGTTGCATGACTTTACAAATGGCAAATACATGTTGTTTTTTTATATATTAAAAAAAAAAAAAAATCATGTGAAAAATACAGGTCAACCCGACCTGCAATCTGATTGACCTAAACCCCTTTTTAACCCACTTAAAATGACTCGTTTTGACCCGTAACCCGATTGACTCAACCCGAACCCGACCTAACCAGCCCATTTTGCCATGTCTACTCACACCCTACAAACACTTATACTTGTGGAATGACCATCACACTAAGGGTATGCGATGGTAAATGAATTCGACATGTTGACAATAGATGAAAAGGAAAGTCATCAATTATCGTTTTTTTTTTAATTAATTCGAGGAATGAAAAGAATAGATGAAGTTTTATATAGATTTAAGAGTTAAGAACTCAAGATTTCAAAGTTCACATTATTAGACACTTAAACAACTATTTTGTATATCGAACTCTCTCCTTAATTAATTGAAGATAAGGTACAAAACTATCGTGGGGAAAGGGATTCAACATTTTTATTGTTGTTTTCTTTCTATTATGAGAACTGAAATATTGTTTCGGTTTTTCAATATATGAGTGGTGTAGAAACAAAGTTTAGATCCATGTTGTTGATGTCACAGAATAAGAAATGATCAAAGTATAATATTCTAATTAAGCTTTTCTTCCTACGTTTTATTGCATTGAAAATGATTTTGGGAAGTTAAGTGAAATTGTATGATGTCTATTAAGGTAGACAAAGTTCGTACTCTCCAAGCCAAAATTGTAACATCATTTGCTAAATGATCAGCCAATCAATACTATAAATAATTATCAACATATATGTCAACTTTATTGTACATATATAAACCCGCTGGAATATATTTTTCAATTGAACTTTAAGGACAAAACTTAGGTATAGTACATTAGCTTCTCCTTTTAAAATTCAGTCATATGGTTACTTAACTAAAAAATACATTTTCATCTTATGAGAAGAAATTCATATGATTGAATCTTAAGAAGAGAACTTAAAGAACAACATTTAAGTACTGTACCTAAGTCTTGGCTGAAATTTAATATTGATTCAGTGTTTACTATTAGATATTTATGAAAAGGTATATAGCCGGTCTTCTTTTCTTTTGATCAAGTATATATCTCGTTTTCGATGCTTAAAATGAAAGAAATTTGAGTTTACATGCATGCATTTGCTATCGTAGTCATGAAGCCGTCTGAAAAAATAACAATTTAAAATAGAGGACTTTTAATTACATTTTTCCTGAATAAATATATAAAAAAGTAACAACTGATTATATACCATAAAGGTCAAAGATTCAAAATTAACAACCAATTCTCTAATTAATGAAATTAATTTTGATATAATAAATTAAGAAAAATTATTGTATACTCGTACCATAAATGCGTACTCCCCCCTCTCATAAAAATAGTGGGTCCTATCATGAATTTAATTAGTAGGACCTACTATTCATGTGAAAAGAAGAAGTACGCATTTATGATACTCTAAGAGTACACAATAATTATCCATAAGTTAATAGGGACAAAATTTGGCTCTGATTAAACTGGTTTAGAGTTATGTTTTTTTTTTTTAATTTCCACTCATTATATGGTATATATTAAAACTATCCATATATATTATTTAAACAAATTATATAACTAATTAAGAAAGTAATGTGATTAAAGCTATACATGAATGACATCTTCAATCGATACATAGTGGGTTGAAGAAAATAACTCCAAATCTATTTGGAATCTAACTTTCTCCATAAGTTAGTAATTTGAATCAAATATTTAAATTTGTGGTCCCCCACTTCTTCTCTTCATCTTCAGCATTTGCATCTCTCTTTTGCATCATCAACAACTAAAATTGATATCAAATTCATGCAACTTTTGCACTTAATAATTAAATTATAATCTTCTGTACTTAATAAGAGGGGAAGTTAGTCTATGCCGTGTATCTAAGAGCTAATCTCTCTCTTGCATCATCAACATCTAATATTGAATCATTGATATCAAATTCATGCAACTTTTGCACTTGATAATTAAATTATAATCTTCTGTACTTAAATAAGAGGGGAAGTTAGTCTATACCATGTATCTAAGAGTTAGGTACTTTTAGATATGTACTGCTATCAGTTTCCTTAAGACCTTCTCCCTTCTCCTTTGTGTGTGTTTGTATTAAAATACTTAGTATTCTCAAAATGAAAAATAATGGGTTAATCCCATATTAGAAAATAAGTGTGAGTTAAAGAAGTTTAAAATCTGTGCTGTGTATCCAAGAGTTAAACCCTTTTGGATATATATCACCATTAGTTTCTTTAAAATTTTCTTCTCTCTCTCCATATGTGTGTTAAAATACTTAGTTTAAAAAATAAAAATAAATAAAAAGAGGGAAAGTTGAGTCTGAATGTTTTGTAAGGATAATTGTTGCGATCATTAATTAGACGAAACAAAAAAATTATTTGAATTTTCATTAATTTATACGATATTGATTTATAAGATAAAATCTACGACTCTAAGATCTCCTCATTTCTTGAAGTCTTGAACCCCCCAGGAATCTATCCTCACACATTTATTTCGTAAGATTCTTAGTATTTTTATATGTCCTAATATTTTTGTTCTTTTTAATTTTTATTTTTCAATTAATTTTTTTGGTTGGTTAAGGGCCTCTTTGATATAGTTTATATGCTGATTTTTTTTTTTAAAGTAATCTTATATGCAACTTTTCAAAGCCTCATTTTTTTAATATATAATTATACTTTTACCTAAATTATTTTTTAAATAAAAATAAAATATCCCCAAAATACACTTAATAAAAGAATATGTTTTTAGTGCCTATTTGATAAATCTTACATTAATTTTATGGTCTTTTTAGGTAAACTTTTATAGTTTATTTGATTTTTTCATTTTTATTTTAAGTGAAACTCACTTAGTAGGTGGAGTTAAATTAAATTTTATTGAAAGTATATAAGTGAGATTTTAAAAAGTTATACTTTAAGTGAATATCTAATCCAACAATTTAAAAATAAATATACATAGATTTTAGAGAAGTTACTCTAAAAACTTCAGAAAAATCATAATTTGTTCAAATTGATGAAATGAAGTAGAATAATAGGAAAAGGTTTACATTCAAATTATTTTGGAAGAAAATTCCTCCAACTCACTAGGTATTGGTTGATAAGGATAAAGTTTAATCTGGCTCTAAATCAGTTTAATTTTTTTTAATTCATTACATGGCGAATAATAAGATCATTTATGTGTATTACTTCAGCAAATCACATTTTTCATTAAAAAAAATTAATGTTACTAAAATTACAAATAAATAGTCTTTTTAATTACCATATAATAAATAGGAGGAAGATATCTTCATACCAGTTTGGAGCCAAACTTTTCCTAGATAACCATGTACTTGTATTATTTAAACAAATCACATGATGAATTATTAATAAATCATATATTCATGTAACTAAAAATATATATATATATATATATATATATATATATATATATATATATATATATATATATGAATGTTTTTAATAATCACCATGTAATAAATTGGAAGATATTCTTTCAAAACTAATTTAAAAGAAAATTGTATTCGTAATAATATGGGATTAATTAGTACGTAATTACTTGTTAGAACAAAATCTTTATCATATCAGTTTAAATAATTTTTTTTATAGATTGATGTCATGATCAAAACAAGAGTACGTAGGGAAGACGTGGCCTAAGTGGGATGACAGCAAAGCTGGAAGTTGATACGATTGTCTTTACCTTAAGACCCCCTAAAGTTCTTTTTGATTCTCCTTACAAGAATCAAATTTCGGCTATCAAGTAAAAGTGTACTTAATTATTTTAATTTGGGGAGTCGTACAGTGTTAGAGTTTAGATGTGGAATCCAATTTTAAAATTATTAAAATTGTTTATTATATATATTCCTTTAAGAGAGTTTCAACTTATGGCGTCCACTCCGGATGATAACTCTTTTATCACCAGACCAAAACATCAATCAATTTTTGAATTTATTATAGTCTCTTTGACAGTGTATTTTCATTTTCTGTGAAGTATTTATGTGGATATTCACTGGTTAGCTACAGGTAGCAGATGTTTGTCGTTTGGATGTGTGAAGCGTACTGTTAATATTGTACCTCACTCTTTAGCACGTTTTGCTAGACTGATAGATAAGGAAGGATATTATTTGGATGGAAGAGTCTCTACCTTCAGCCATTGATGCTTTGTATTTGGACTTTATTTCCCTTAATTAATGAATGAATGAATGATTGGTTTTGGCTTCCAAAAAAAAAAAAAAAATCTTTATTTTTATTTTTATTTTTATAAAAGACCTCTGACCTTTTTATCCACAATCTTTTTTTTAATGTAAAAATTAGTGTAACAAAATTGAACCGGGCCCCATCTTCTCGTTTGTATTAGTTCTTGTTTATGTGTATCTTTGTATATTTTTCTTGCTCCCTTCTCTTCATTTTCAATCCTAACAACATTCTATCACCATTTTTCTTTTTCTTATTTTCCTTTTAAGCCTCTTCCTACTTTGCATCCTTTAAACATTGGGAAATATTTTTTTTTTCCTAAAATATCAAAGCCACTTTCAAGCCAAAAAACTAATAGAGGACAACCCAACATTCTCACGTATAAAAGAGCTTTGGACAAATTCTCTTATAATAATATTCACCATTGAAGTGTATATCCTCTCTCTTTTATATATATATATATAAATATATAAACATTTGAATGAGTGAGGTTTAATTCCAGGGTCAAATCATTTATTTACTTTTAATAAAAGATCGAAAAGCTTGCATTAACTATAAAAATAAAATAAAATAAAAAAGAGTAATTTTGTCACACTTATATATATATTTTTATTTTTGTTTTTTTGAATGTCACATTTATACTTTTCTATTACAATAGAAAAAGTTTAAAAGACATTAAAATTGTACTAAAAACTAATTTTGTTAGAGATATTGGCACTACAACAAAAGTGGACTATGATGACGAAAAGTTTCATCACCAAATGTCCTTATTTCGCCACCAAAGACATATGGTGACAGAACCGCATTTGACACCTAAGTCCTATCACAAAAATTTTCGTCACCAATAAAAAATAATAGGTGACGAAATAGTTCGTCACCAATTTTTTTTTTTTTTTTTTTCAATAGATTAGGTGACAAAGTTTGGCATCACCAATTTCTACTTATAGATAGATATTGGTGACAAAAATTTTGGTCACCAATTTATTTTTATTTATTATGTTCTTTATAGTTACTTGCCATTACATTAACCTATTACATTAACTTGTTCATTTCCAACCACTTCCATAAACAAATCATCCATACAATTCCAACCACATCCATAAACAAATCATCCATTCATTTCCAACCACTTCCATAAAAAATCATCCATACAATCTACAAAGGAAATAAAGAACCATTATACTTTTAAAACCATTGAACCAAGTTGTTCACAAAGTAATTACAACCATTTATATATAAATGATGTCTTCTCATACTTTACAAAAAGTGATTTAATTTCAAGTAGCGCCACAAAAATTGTTTATTTGCCACCAATCTCATATCTGCACAAGTATAAAGAAAAATACATCAATACTGTATCTTCTGGAAGAAACAACTACTTGTACAACTAATCACAAGATTTCCCAAAGTTTAGCTAAATTTGATACATTGATATTACTATCATGGTTCCAATTTAAAAATAAAGTTTGGTACAAGGAATATGTTGCCCAACATGTTAAAAACTTCATTATCACCAGTGTGTTAAACACTAAGCTTATATTGAAACTCTACTAAGTAAGTAATTTATTTATAGAGAAGAATTCAAATTTACCTTTAATGCCTTCAAAGTTCATTCTTCCTTTAAGTTGCTCCAAAGCAGAACATTGGTTGGGGAATAAAAAGATATCAAATTATAGAAGAAAAGGTACAAATGTATAGCACTTAGCCTGTAAAAAATGTGAACCTAAACTAGGAAAAGAATCTTATAGGCCACAATAAACTGCAACAAAGAAACAAGGAAAGAAATGTCAAATTTTATTGTCTAGGAAGAACCAACCCAATGGTCATTGTTCCTTGTATGTAGAGGAGAAAATTCCGGCAAAATCACTAAAGAAGATGTAATATATATATATATATATATATAGTTCCAACAATTAATACAAGAACATAGAAGGAACATCAAGGATGTTGCACAAAGGCGAGTAGAGGAATTAGCAATAACAATAATGATTTATAGTCCAGTCCATCAATTTCATTGAATAAGTTTAAATAAGATTTCTAGTTCAAATCAACATGTAAACTTTAATTTAAGTTTTAGAAGACAAAACACTATGTGCCCGTTTGGATTGGGCTGAAACAGCTGAAACGCGCATTTGCGTTTCAGCCTTTTTTTTTTTTTTTTTATATCATGCATATTAGGCTATTTTTTTTTTTTTCTGTTTATTCACTATTGCGGCTACTGTTCCTAAACAATAGCCGCAAAGTTTGACTTTTTTCCACATTTTCAGCACAAATTTCACTTTTCAGCAATTTTTTTATTAAAAATGGGTCCCACGATACTATTCATACATTTAAAAATTATTTTACTACAATATTTTTCAGTTTTCAGTTTTTAGCTGTATCCAAACAGACCCTATATCAAAAGAATCTAAGACTAGTCTTAAAAGACTCAAAATCCTTACTTCAGCTTATACTCACCAAAAGCCAAGGAAACTCAACCCTGCACAAATGAAAGTTCAACACAAAGTTTAATGGTCATAAAAAATTACAAAAAGTCACAAGGTTTAGTTGGCTAGCACAAGAAGTCTATTTACTTCTAAAAGAAAATGTAGGCAATTAAGTATCTCATGTGCAGCTCTAGTACCAAGATAGAACCCCCTTGTATCTATGCAATGATATATACAAGAACTACAAAGTCAGTCTAACTCATAAGCTGCTTAACAAGTAATCAATAAGTAACCAAAACAAACACATTTGAGGGCTTTTTTTTATTGGCAAGTAATGGGCAATCAAGGGAGCATTAAAGTTTAAGATTTTTTGTCGCTTATTAGCAGTAAAATGCTTGACTAGGCTGACTCTTTAATATATATATATATATATATATATAAAATAAGGAGCAAACCCCATAGACTAGCTAGCCAACAAAAATGTTGTTATATTTGGGCCTATTCTGTTTGTTGCAGACTTGTAAACTTCAAATATGAAGCTTTTAATAGTACACACATCCAACTACTTCTAGCTAGCCAAAAACACTAACACTACATTCCTTACTTACCACATGGCAAGAACAAGTCATATGATTCCTATTGGCTTGTTCACCGCTTCTAATATGCATGAGATATTAAAAGGAATTATTATCATCTTCTTCCTATTGGCAAGATTTTATTAAGGTAACTTGTTTCTATTGATTTGGAGTACCACGTAAATATTAGTTGAGTAAAATTTTCCAATGAATAGAGGATTTTCTTCATCAAAACAATGATTTCTAAAACTATTCAAAACAAAGAATTAAAAAGAGAGCTGATTCTCAAACAAAGGAAATAAGCTCATCTCATTTTTGAGGGAAATTAACACACTGTTTTACATATTAAACAGTGAAATGCTTTCACATGATGCCCCAAAATTGCTCAAAATTTAATTAAAAATCAAAAGATAGGAAAACTAACAAGTTCATTCTTTAGCCAATACCTAGAAGAATATATTAATCTATTGGCATGATCTCCAGATTATTGGTTAAAACAAAAAGGAATATTGGAAAACAAAAGGCATATTGGAAATCATACCAAACAGACAAAACAAAAGGCACATCTCAATATACTTTATAGCTTCTGAGAACCATGGATAAACGGGATTGTTCATCACTCAAATAGACAAAACAAAAGGCATGTTGGAATTCACCAAATCTCATAAATAAATACTTGCAAAGACATGCATCTAAAGATGGGTTTCTTTATCAATTAGCATAATCAGCCCAGCTAGCATTGGTGTTGGGATGGGTTGGGCATGGCTTGTCAGCATCGGCATTAGGCTCAGCTCAGCTTGGTGATGATTGGTGGTTGGCTGGCCTGCCCGGCGGTGTTGTGTGTGTGTGCGTGACAAAGAGTACAATGTGTGTGTGTGTGTGTGTGAGAGAGAGAGAGAGAGAGGGAGAGAGAGATAAAATTTTATGAGTGATTTCGGGATTTAGGGTTAATTTCAAATTTTTACCCAAAAAAAAAAATAAATTTAGGGTTAATTTCAATTTTTTGGCACCCAAACACAGAATGCGCACCCTAATTTTTTCACCATCAATGACGAAACCTTATTTCGTCTCCAATGAAACTTAATTTTTTACCAATCATGATGAAAACCTATTTCATCACCAATGAAATCTAAATCTTATATATTGGGTGATGAGATTAGCATTTCATCACCTATTGTTTGTTTTTGGTGACGCAATCCTTTTGTCACCATAAATCTCACATTCGGTGACGAAAATGTTCATCACCATAGACAATGGTACAACTTGCGCAAATAAAAACCTAATGGCGCTTTTTTATTTCATGAGCTAAAGTGACAAAAAACCTATTTCATCACCAATATGAATATCTTTAGTGACAAAATATTGATTTCATCACCATAGTAAAATATTTTATCAAAATCGGCGACAAAATTTTGCTTTCCTCACCAAATATTATCATTTAGTGACAAATTTAGTTTTCTTCACTAGATTTCGTCACCATAGCCCATTTTTGTTGTAAGAGCTCCAAACTTATTGTAAGCTCGTTACCCATCTACTTGAAAAATAAGTAAAATAACTCTAATACTATTTTTGTAATGTAAATCTACAAGTTTAAGGTTGACACAATGTGTGTGTATATATATATTCATTTTCTTTTTGAAATTTTCATACCCTAATTTTTCTCTTATATATGTACATATTTTTTAAGTTTTTGCCAAGTTCCTCTTTGCTTCTTCATTTTTTTTGTAGCTCTTAAGCTAGAGAGTTTAATTGAGAGGTTTACTTCTTTAAATTCATAAAAAGTCTTTTTTTTTTTTTTTTTTTGAAAACGAAACATTCATTCATTTATTTATAACAAAAGAGAGTTGTGATACAAAGCATCCATAGTTGGTGGAGGTGATTCCTCCATCTAGAATATATCATCAAAGATGTTCCTAGCATATTATGCAAGAGCATGTGCTACCCTATTTCCCCCTCTCCTTATGCAGCAAATTGTTACCCATTGTAGACCAAGCAGCAAATGATAAACATTGTCCACAACATTCCCCAACAAAGACAGGTCAGCCACAGATGAAGAAGTAGCTTTCATCACATTCACATTGTCCCCCTCAATAACAAGTTCTGAAAATCCAACATCGGTTGCAAACTATATTGCTTCCCTACATTCCAACAACTCGGCTTCATCGCTACTACTCACAGATGGGCCTTTGGCAGCCATGGTTGCCATCACTTCCCCCTTATCATTTCAGATAATTGCTCTAAACCCAGACATGTGAATTTTCGAGAAGATAGCTGCATTGAAGTTTAGTTTGAAGACCGATAGAGGAGGCGGCTTCCAAACCTCGCTAATGGAGTGCACCACTGAAGCAACACTCAACTAGACTTGCAATACTTGATACTTCTCCTAGTACTTAGTAGCTCTCTTGCTTAGCTAATTAAGATCTCGAAGCTTACCCCCATGCAACAGATTATTCCTTTGATTCCAGAAGAACCACGCTTGAATGAAGAATAACTCTAGCTCCTGCACTAGGATTCGGTTCAGCAGATATTCAATGAGCTCAATCATGTCAGATTGCCCATGGGAACATTTCTGCAACTTTGATAAGCTTCTTGACCACACATCCTTTGCAACCTCGCAATCCCACAAAGCATGTATAGCCGTTTCTAGAAATCTAGTGTAGTTCAAACATATAATGTCACCAACAACTCTTCACCTAGCAAGATTCATCCGTGTTGACAATATCTCATGGCATGCCCTCCAACCAAATGCCTTGATCTTGTTAGGAATTCTAAGTTTCCATAAAGCAGTCTAGACTTGTTTTCCTGCACAACCACTAGAGTTTTCAATCCATCCTTCTCCTCTCTGAACCTGCATAGCCACTCTATATGCCAATTTAACTAAAAATAGCCCTTTCTTATTTTTCATCCACATAATTATATCTAGGACATCGATCTCTACGGCTCAAAGGGATTCTGCAAATTGCCTCAGCATCTTCATTGTGGAACAAAGACATTATAAGCTCTCTTCTCCACTGTTAGAGATATATTAACCCATTAGCATAGGCCCAAACCTAATTCTATTTTGTGTGCAAGCCAAGTCTCCTACTTGTACTAGAAGTCTATTAGTCTAGAATTTAGTCTACTATATATACACATGTTATAATTCATTGTAATACAGGATTTGTACTACACTCTAATATATTATTGATATAGCCCTTTAGGGTTTCCTCCGTGGATGTAGGCCGTTAGGCTGAACCACGTAAACCTCGTGTGTTATTGTGTTCTATACTTTATGCTTTCGCTTCCGCATCTATACTAGCATATTCAACATGGTGTATCAATGCTAATATTTAACATGGTATCAGAGCTAGGTTCTTGTGGCCATGGTTTTCTGTCATTGTGGTATATTTAAGAGCAATCTTTGTCTTCCTTAGTATTTTTTTCACTGCGTTCATCTGCTTTGCTTCCTACTACTGCCGCCAAAACTCTCCGGTATAGTCATGCCACCGTTAGAAGTCGCATCAACACTACAAGACCATTGCTTTCCTTAAACTACCGTAACAGAGCCAAACTTCATTCAAGGGATCTTCTCAACCTTATCAAATCTCAAGATTTCATCAAACTTCCATCTTGAGTTTGGGAGGGGGTGTTAGAGATATATTAACCCATTAGCATAGGCCCAAACCTAATTCTACTTTGTATGCAAGCTAAGTCTCCTACTTGTACTAGAAGTCTATTAGTCTAGGGTTTAGTCTACTATATATACATATGTTATAATTCATTGTAATACAGGATTTGTACTACACTCTAATATATTATTAATGTAGCCCTCTAGGGTTTCCTCCGTGGATGTAGGCTGTTAGGCTGAACCATGTAACCCTCGTATGTTATTATATTCTATACTTTATGCTTTCGCTTCCGCATCTATACTAGCATATTCAACATGGTGTATCAATGCTAATATTTAACATCCACCAATGTAACTCTGGATCAATAAGGTCAGACAACAACATACCCTCAGTTTCTTCATTAGCCAGGTATAGGACTTTGTTCATTGGATGATTTGGGATCCACCAATCCCAATGAACTCTAATGGATTTGAGTGTGTGTTGAAGATGGGTTTTTGTCACTGAGAGAGTTAGGGTGAGTCTTGTTTGAGTGTTACCATGTGAGTTCAAACCCATCATCTCCGGTCATCAACTTTGATGGTTTTGACGACGGACCTAACAGCAGCGGCTAGTTTCAGATGGGCAAAGCATTTTTTTTATTTTATGATTTTAGTTTATTATTTTTTTAAGGAAAATATGAGTTTTTTTTTTTTTTTTTTTTTTTTTTTACATCCAGGAAAATATGAGTTAAGTTAATAGTGTTGTGATATGGTGTATTTATCTCTATTCTTATATTTGGAAAATTTTGAGGTGTCATTCATTTATTGGAGGGTGTAAACAATGACATGGTATCAAATGATACCATGTCGGCAGTATCAAAATCCAATAAGTGTGAAATATGTTAACAAAAAATAACTAACCTACTAACAATTGAAAGACATGTGCTAGTGGGTAATTATTTTTTCAAACATGTCTCATTTATTAGATTTTGATACGGATAATATGGTATCATTTTATACAAAAATACTTTTTCGTAAACAAGA
Source organism: Quercus rubra (assembly GCA_035136125.1). Classification (NCBI taxonomy): domain Eukaryota; kingdom Viridiplantae; phylum Streptophyta; class Magnoliopsida; order Fagales; family Fagaceae; genus Quercus; species Quercus rubra. The sequence goes on from CM068739.1 coordinate 11,574,718, forward strand.
GTGTTACACCAAAATCCAATTTGAATTTAAGTTCTTGCTAGCTATGAAGTATAAGTCGTTATCCATCTTTTCATTCTTCAAAAAACCAAAGTATTAGTAAGGAAAAAAAAAAACCATATTAGAAAATCAACTTTCAACCACCATAAATTAAGATTCGCATCTTTCAACCACTGTTAGGGTGATTACGTACATTACAATGCCTTTTAATCTATTAATTCCAGCTTCATTAGAGCATTACAACTGTACTGTAAGTCTGTAACTGATTTAGTTTTGTAATCATGGATTAGCAGTAGTTAATTAAGTTAGATTCAGAGAAGCACATGCATGTCCATTCATTCTTGTATTCAAATACATGGTGGACTTTACTTAGATGGAATAGGATGTGTACTAGTATAATTAATACATACAAATGCATTGTATTATAGAACCGTGTGTGATCAAATACGTACAACCTTTTTTTTATTCATTTCATTTTCTGTGTCTGAATTTTCTTTCTTTTTCAGCTTTAATAGCTTACGTACGTATCCTTTGTTTCCCTTTGACAAACTCTCACTGTCCAAAAGTGGCAGTGACCCATAAGTCCTCCTTTCCAACTCTTACAATTTTTTCTAAAGAAAATGAAGAATTCATGTCATAGCTTACGTAGCTTTTGGTCTATCATCTATGGGAATATCAGTCCTCAGATTCGAGAAATATGTTCTTTTCCTTTTTTTGCATTTTGATCCTGTAGTAGTGTAAGGATGCTCTTGATCCTATAGTGTGAGGAATATTTTTGGAACCTGATGCAGGTTGAAATTGAAATTGTACGTTTCACCATAGCTTGTGTTAACACACTGTAACCCTATTACCCAATAATTAATGCATTGCTTTTCTCCACTACTCAATTCATCAAAAAGGACTTGAACAAATTTCTAGAAGCTAATTAACAACAATTTTCATCAAATTTAATTGAAAACTTAATTATCACATCTTAGTCCAAATTATGGGGGGTAGTGTCACAAAATTTAGGAGCAAACCATATATATTGGTGTAAAATGTAATTGTTTATTTTAATTAATTAAATACGTACTACAACAGAGTCATTCAATTTACATAGAACACTTTCTATTTTTAAAAAAGAATTCTTAGGAAAGCCCGCAACATAACCAAAGGATCTAATATAATTTTGCTAACATATATTACATTTTTACTACAATTCTACAACTATACATTTTATAATAACTCGTCATTTCATCTTCATCATTCACAATGTACATGTCATCAAATTGAGGCAAAGTGTATCTCCACATATACTTTCTCATTTGCCATGCATGTGTATCTTTGGGTAGAAACTCTTTTATGATGTTTTCTCTATAATTGAAACCCTAAAAGCTTTGAATAGATGGAGACTTTGGATTAAAGTTATAAAAAAAAAAAAAACTTTAATAATATATTAGGGTGATTTTGATTTTATTTTCTAGATTTAACAATGTACAAATTAATTGCGTAGAATTTTGAAATTTTAAATGATCTAACAACATGCACACGGTTAAATTTGTAAAATTTAATTTTAATAATAAAATCGATCCATTTCAAATGAAGATGAAATTTTTTTCCAAATTTATGTCCATCAAGAATTTCTTATATATATTTAATTTTGGGATAACTACCAATTTTAACCAGTAGTTTTGAATTTTGATAGACAAAGTAAAAAGAAAAAAAATTCACATGGTAGGCATTGTCTATCATGACCAAAGCAAGCAGCTTTCTAATCCTAAAGTCAATATTTAGACCTAAAAGTGGGCAAAACCTCAAAGTATATATAGTCACTAGAAAATGAGTCTAATTTACATCATTATATCTAGGTAATATCTGTACTTTACTTGATGGTAATTATTAAGTAGGTGCGGTGGGAATGGGATTGAATCATTGACCTAGTACAATTTGGGTTTATATGTTTTCTTTAGTGGGAAAAGTTTAAAAACATTGGGCAAGTCCTGAAATTATTTTCAGGACTCATTCTCCGGAGGAAAAGAATGACGAAAAAAAAGAAGGAAAATGTTAGAGTTACTATAAATTTTTCTATAAAAAACTTACTACTAATGTGATAAGCATATGTTCGATATCATTTAAACAATATATTAAATAAATATACGAATTACCATCACTCAAAAAAGAATAACCAGGTTATAAAATGGTAAATTTTTTTTTTTAAAAAGAGTACGTTTGAAAAAACTGTAGCTAAAAATGTCATACTTTGAAATAGCGTGATTTCAAACCACATGTCAAATGGGCAATCATATAGGGTGTGATTGTTTGGAGATAAAATAGGATGGATGGAAAATTTTGGAGAAAAAATGGGAAGAAATTTTTTTTTTGGAGTGTGTTTGATTAGGTGAGGAGAAAGAAAAATAAGTGTTGAGTTGTTCTTATTTGTTTTGAACCAAAAAAACAAAAGGGTTAAATCATGCTATTCATTTTAGACAAAATGTACGTAATTGTGCATTAATCATAATATAGGTTACTCTTCTGGGACCCGTGTACTTCTCAATCACCATGGCCATTAAAAAGTTCTCTTAACTTGGAGATGCTTTTAAGAGGAAGAATTGACTAGTTATAAAACAAAAGGAAATGGGTATTTTGTCATGGGACTTTGGGATGTCGGCGAAGGATCATTCGCTAGTGAATGAATCACATCCTACCACCATGGGGTGTGGCTAGGTTGCAGGCGTATTCGTATTACTTCATATGATGCATAGTATAAGTTGAGTGGTTTGAGGCTGTGGTACTTCAATGAATGTGTTTTTGCTTACAATGATAGGCTCATCAAGGCCTTGGCAGTGTACACATGGTATCACTCTTACCATCACATAATGTGGGGCCGATAAGTTCACATCAAAGATGCCATTTTTCATTCTGAAAACACAAATCACGTCTTGTCTACTTTGTGTTTAAGATTTTGCTTAAAAGCCAATCTCTAAGGAACTTCTTTAATACATGCGTGCCACCTTCCAATTGAGCCACTGAGTCAGTCTCTCTATTATAATTCTTGTTACCAAACTTCAACATAATTTTTCTTTTCTATTTATTGTTTAATTTTTGTGATATTATTAGAATAGGTTCTCTAAACATAGAAATTTCAATAACTTGTACTGTGCTATAATTAGTGATGACAAAAATGTTGCACATTCCATTTGCTTTGTCCTATCCCACTCCATCTTGTGTAGGTTTTCTCCTTCCCGAAGAGGGAGACAAGACAAGGATGGGTTTTGTCATCCCTTTCATGTCTTGCTTTAACATTTCAAGTGTCCAAGTGTGTATATTAACTTGTTTATATATAATTTAATTTTTTATGCATATTACTTCTAATCAATCTATGTGTGTGTTATCTTCAAAAAAATAAAAAAAAATCTATGTGTGTGTCATATGCCCCACTGGGCCCACTCTAGTTACAACTTAGGTGCATGAAACACTCATGATTCGACCCCACCCTACCTAATCTCATTGCCATCCTTAGGATTAATTTCTGATCCATGGTAAGAGATTCTCAAAATGGACATATATATTTGCTTAACAAATAACAAGCAGGGGCGGAGGCACACATAAGCTTGGGGGACAAATAACAAGCAGGGGCGGAGGCACACATAAGCTTGGGGGACAATGCCCCCCCCCCCCCCCCCTAAAGCTATTCACATACCTAGTCTAATGTTAGTTTTAGTGGTTTCCCCTTTGAAATATGTTGTGGTTGTATGATCGATCAAAGGGCTAAGGCAATTATCTCTCAAAACTACATAGAATGACGCACTAGCACGAGTGATAAAAAAATTTGACACCATAAGTATGTCTCAATCTTATTGATTGATGATTGGATATACCCAAAGCATGGAACTATTAGGATTCAAGAAAGTATACGGAAGTAATGAAAATAATTAGCTAAGTGGGGTTGTCTAGCAAATTATGGCATATAAAATGACTAAAACAAAGTAGAAGTATTAGTTACCCTTCAGTCATTAGCCTTTGGTTCAGCAATTGTCATATGTTTTATTTTGTTGTGGGTCTTATGCATCATACAATGTTAATTTCTTTATAGCATTCCTTTTGAAATATTACCATTTTTACAATTACAATATTTTAGTTTCTCATGTGGACTTTACCCAACAAAACACACGTTTACTCAAGCCAAAATAATAATAATAATAATAAAAAAATACAAAGTTGTCAAGATGCTATTTTTTTTTTAAGTAAACAAAAGTGCGCTATGTTTGTCCGTGTTCAAATGTGAAAGTCGCTAAAAGTTTATTGTTTTGTTTAAACTAGTGATTTTTTTGGTGGCATTCTTAGTCATTAAGCTTCATTTCTTTATTTCTTTTAACTCTATCTCACACATATGTACACATAAATATATGAGTTATGACTACTGTACAAACATGTAATTTGGCCCCCCAAATTAAAAATCCTGGTTACGCCCCTAATAACAAGTACAAATTACCGTTGTGGGTTCATCTAACTTCAAACCTAGTATGTTTTTTGTTCCAAAAGCTAATCATCTAAACTATTTCTTCTAGTTTCATTGTCAAATATCATAATCTCATTATGGAAGTATGTACTTTAAAAGGAAGATACAGGGTTGTTAAGGAAAGAAAAAAAGAGGTGGAGAGAAAAATTGGCATTGTGCATTGAGAATTGTCAAAAAGATTATGATTGTGAATAGCATTATATCTCGTACTTTGTGTTAAATTCATTCAAAAGCCAATGATGTGTCCCTCGTTAGTCTTGTCAATGAAAGAATGAACTTGTGTCACGCATGCCACCTTCTAATTGACCCCGCATAAAGAATGAATGATGAATAATGGAGGTTTTGTAGGTAAAAATGCCTAATAAGCGCCGGGTTTTAGAGTTATTGGCAAAAAGAGAAAGTATCTTATGGGACATTCTATCCACGTCAACATCGAATGGTACAATGTTTCAATTAAAATGTTTAAGTTCATCCTTTACATATTTGTGATTGAATTAATACTCACAATTACGATATACTTTAATTATCTGTGGTTTGCTTTTTACAAGGGTGGATTCAAAGGGCCTATCTTGAAGAGGTTTCATGTTATTAAAAAAAAAAAACTATGCAATATTAATTCCATCGTCTCAAAGAAATTGGACAACAACAACTTCAATTATATCATCCACCATTTTTCTAAGCAATACCAAAAGACCGTAAGTTAAAATTGAATTAAAATTATTTGAATATGATCTCACAAATGAAATACTTCTTATTATACACCAATCATAATAAATGATGACAATATAAAAAAAAAAAAAAAAAAATATTTTATGATTCTTATTCTTGTCTTTTTTATTGGCCTTAAAACTACTTACCAATCTTATCACGTGATGCATACATCGACATCATCCACTAATGACCTTTGAATATGGTGATGGAGGGGATCATGGACTTTTACTCCCATGAATTGTCTTAATCATCTATTATTGCAGAATAAGAATCTTCTTTAAAAAAAAAAAAAAAAATGAAAGAATCAAAGTATTGTTAGCTTTTTTTTTTTCTTTTCTTTTTTCAATAAGAAAAGGAGAGGAAAAAAAAAAAAATCAAAGTTAGCTTTCTTGCAAAGGGCTTTCGACACTTTTTTGTGTAGCCCAAACAATAAGCTTCATATCTCTCATACATTTTGGGTTTTTTTGCCATATCTTGAACAGAAAGATTTAGAAAGGGCAGAGAGGCCCAATAGACCACTAAAGAAGCCCGTTAAGCCTTATGGGCCTCTCTTAAGATTTATGATCACTATAAATCACTATTCCAACGAAAATGCGACGTCGTTTCTTCCTGAATGAAAAACAAACAAAAATTTAAACGAGAATTCGAGGTTTCGTAACTCGATTCTTGCGAAGTGAGATTAATGGGTTCCGTGGAGAGCATTGTTTCCATTCTCATCGACGAAGCTGAGAATTGTGCGCGTTTGTAAATGGCTTCCCATCAAATTCGGATTCACAATGCCCATAAAGGAAGCGATTTTCTATTTTGATAATTGAGGATAGTACCGGCCTGAGAGGTTTGCGCCGTAACGCGGAATTGGGGGACTGTGGATGATTTCGAGTGGTGGCATTGAAGTTTGAAAGGAATTAGCTTTGTTTGCGGAGCTATTCAAATTTCATTTAAGTAACATTCTTTGTTATACTTGCTGTATTTGTGTTGATGCAAACAAATATATACATTTTTCAGTGCTCCATTTATGTCGACAGAGAATACATGTGACCGAACCTGATTAGTAAAATTCTTATACCGAACTACCTCTATTTTATTATAACTAAACCAGCAACTTTCTGACATTAAGCACATAATGCTTACTTACTTAGACTCAGTAATAATTAAAATAACCTATGAAAAGTGCTAAGAAGGCCCTGCATCAAATTTAGACCACAATTCTTGAATCTTTGTATATTTAATTTTTGTTTTCCTTGAAATCTTCCTTTGTGCACGTCAAAAGATGTTCTCTGCAGAGAAAGCAATAGACATAGAATCTCTGCACTAATGTTGTGTAAATGGCTAAGTGGGTCTTCCATTTGCAGCTTAACATGTCAAAAGCCAAGGAAGTACATGGTGCTTCTGCTATTGGGTATTTCTTGGTCAACTGTCTGAAGGTATAAGATGTTTGAAGGCATTCGGATTCTTCTAATAAAAAACAAAAAGAAGAATAGCATGCTGATGCAGCTGATCTGATTTCTTGGATTCTTGTAGTCTGTACTAGAAAAATGATCTAGCTGAGTCTCCTGGAAATCAGTTGAAAGTAATTTTTACGAACATAAAAACAATATCTAAGGTTGACTTTTATAGGAATATCCGTTCCTTCCCTTATTATTTATTAAGAAGGAAGAGATGTGAAGGTTGTACAACCATCAATCCAAGGTTGAGTATTATTGAACATCTAAGGTCAGCTGAAGTCTTGATATATTTCAATTTACAGTCATAATATACTAAATGAATGAAATTTAATTTGAGCGATCATTCTTATTGAATTTGATTTTACATTAGTGCAGTTTCAGATGATTTATGAGGAGTTTTATTTGTTCTATATGATTCATCCTTTTTTATTTTTTATTTTTTTGAGATGGCTAGAAATATTTATTGTGGCTGATCTTGTAACTTGAACCTCTTCCCCCTAAACCCCCACACTGCTTATATGTGGGGAGGTACCATTCCGCCTACAAGGACAGTGGTCGATTCATACTCTTAATGGACCTAATTTACATGAGTGCATTTTCAGTTGATTCCTTAGGAACGTTCTATATGTCATGCACATTCCCCTTATTTTGTTTGTTGAGCTGCTTATGCTTTTCCAACTCAAGTTATTAACATGATATTAATTTATTATTTGTTCCTTGATAACGAATTTAATGGCATTTTTTTACACTTTTTTTTAGCTTTGTTAGTTATTCTTTAAGTATAGTCATTTTTTCTTTATAATTTATAATGTTCTTTAAGTTTGAATTTCTAAATTTTCTCATTCAGATATTGCGAAAAAAAATAATGAATTTACATAAGTTTCAAAGGATCTCGTGTGTGTGTGTTTTGGGGGGGGGGGGGGGGGGGAGCTCTTTAAGCTCCTCACTATTCTTCTAGGTGTGTGTGGTCCCCTTGTCTTATACATACCGAGTAATTACAAGGAAGAACCCCTTGATGGTGGCCTGAGATGTATTGTATTGTGCTTTGAAGCTGTTTTTAATTTAACTAAGTTTGAGTTGGTTCCAATTAGCGGTGCCTAATATAGCTAATCTGGAGCCAATATTGGGTTGTAAAGTGGAGTCTACTGCTATTAAATATTTGGGGCTGCCGTTGGGGGCTCAATTTAAATCCACTGCTATATGGACCTCAATACTAGAAAGGATGGAGAAACGACTTGCTGGCTGGAGGAAGAGATATTTATCTAAGGGTGGGAGAATTACTCTCATTAAAAGTACCCTCTCTAGCCTTCCTACTTATTTTCTATCTTTGTTTCCAATCCCAACTAGTGTGGTTCATAGATTGGAAAAGTAATGGTGGGACTTTTTGTGGGGTGGCCTGGCTGATGAAGTTAAATTGCATTTGGTAAATTGGAAGTGTGTTTGTCAGTCAATTCAATCGGGTGGTTTAGGTATCAAAAAGTTCACCTCTTTTAACACTGCTATATGGAGCCAAATGCTTTATGGAGAACTGTGATAGCTAATAAATATGGTATTGATGGGGGTTGGGGGAGGTTTTCTCAAAACGCCATATTTGTGGTGGGAAGGGATCTTACTTCTTAGCCTTAGGATCCGTTTTTGGGATAACTTATGGTCTGGGGAGCTAGCTACCTCTTAAGGAAGCTTTTCCGTTGGTGTATCGCATTGCAAGGGAGAGGAATGCATATGTGGCTGAACATTTGTGTTGGCACAATGGGGATTGCTCACTGGGATGCACTTTTTGTTAGACCGCTTCAAGATTGGGAATTGGGTAGCGTGGAAGTTTTTTCTGCTCTTCTTTACTCTACTATGGTGGTAAGGAATAAGGAAGATAAACTGGTGTTGTTAGCTACCCGTAGTGGTTCTTTTGAAGTTAAGTCGTATTATACAGTTTTATCCTGTAGAAATAGCCACTCTTTCCCTTGGAAGGTGAAAGTTCCTTCTAAGGTAGTTTTTTTCGCTTGGACAGCTGCAAAGGGAGAGATTCTTACCTTGGACAATTTAAGCAGAATATTTATGTTATTAATAGATGCTGCATGTGTAGGAATGATTGGGAATCAATGGATCACCTTCTCCTTCATTGTTTATGCCTTTAACCTGTGGATAATTTGAGAAAGAGGAATTTTTACCTTGGATAATTGGCATTTAGCTTGTTAGATATTTCATGGGTTATTCCTAAATGAGAGGTTGAGTTGTTTGCAAGTTGGAATATTTGGCCGGCATAGTCCAACTTCTATTTTGGGTGCCATTCCACATTGTATTATGTGGAATATATGGAGGAGAGGAGTGTTCTACTGTTGAGTTGAAGCGCATTTTCCTTCTTTCTCTTTTCAATTGGATGACTGCTTTGTGTGGTCTTGTGATACCTTCTTTGTTGGATTTTTTAGATTTATGTAGTTCTGGATGGTTGTTTTTTGATACAAAGCATGGGTTATAAAAAAATCAAATCACATAATGATTTAGAATAAATTAATGATGACAAGTCCGATTTTGATACAAAGCTTAAGCCCAAATCAGATCTTTTTTTTTTTTTTTTTTTTGATGAATTGTAAATCTTATTCAGAACAAAATATTACAATGGAGAGCCATAGGCCTCATCCTTAATAACAACTAGCCTCTAAGCACGCGCATGCTTAGAGGCTCTTCTATTTTTTGGGTAAGGGTTAATTTAGAGAATTTATTATAATTTGAGATTAATACATTTTCCAATCACAAAAAAAAAAAAAAAAAAAAAAAAACCTAGGGGTGTGATGAAAAAATTATTTCACCACATATAATACTCATCACACCCCTAGGTGTTTTTTTTTTTTTTTTTTTTTTTTTTTTTTTTTTTTTTTTTGTGATTGGAGAATGTAATAATCTCAGATTATAATAAATGCTCTAAATTAACCTTTACCCCAAAAAATAGAAGAGTCTCTGAGCACGCGCGTGAGCATGGAGCACATGCTCAAAGGCTAGTATTCCGTAATTATTATCCATTTTTGCCAATTTTATTTATTTAGTAATCAACGTGTTATTAATTAGAAGATGATGCTATAATTTAGTATTAACCTTTAGGGGAGGAAAAAAAAAGATCCATTGAATAAATCTTATAAATAGTGTATATATTAAAAATGCATAATGAAATTGTAACAATAAAACTACTTACAAAATACATGTGATGACCTTCACAAAAGCTATTATGAAGAAGTTGATGGATCAATGTAGGAAATTGAAATATTTACATTAGGTAAAGCTGTAAAAATAATTCACTACATATGAAACATGGAATAGGTGAGCATACTCATAACATAAACCAAGATAAGCATACGCATAACATAAGCCAAGGTAAGCATGATTCATACAACATCAATAAATGAGAATGATTTAATATTTGTTGAGGGTCTTTTTTGTAGAACCCGAATAAAGGGGAGGAAGCCCAACCCAGCAACACAGACCGAAAAGAAGTTGGCAAAAGATAGAGAACAAAAACCATTAAGTCCAAGCGGCAAGAATAATGGATCATAGGTCCATAAAATAGATAAATGGGCCTTGAGAAAGCAAATGGGCTCAAAAGAGCCCGGAAAGAGAGAAATAGCGAATAGCAAACCCATAAGCAGTGTATGATGTGAAAAAAAAGTAAGAACGGGCCGCGACAGGCTCAAAGCAATGTAAGCAAAGAGAGTAGGGGATTGATGGTTGGCCCATAAACCCCAAAGATGAGTATAAAGTAATTGGATCGGAGAAGCCCAATGAAGTCAGTAAAAACCCATGAGAATACAAAGTTAGGAAAAAGGCCAAGGAAACCCAAGGTAAGCCAATGGGTCGAGGATGCCCAAGGGAAAACAAAAGGAACACAGGAGCCCATAAGTAAGAAAACCCATGGTCATGTTGACCCATTGGGGAAAGAATACACGGCAGGCCTAAAAAGGCACTGCAGGATCAAGTCATTACAGCAGGAATGATAGAGTAATATGGCAGGACATGATGTCAATCAAGAAATAGGCTGGAAGAAATGTAAAGTTTGGTATCAAATGAAGCCCAGCCCCTAAGGGGAGCAGAGAATTATAAAACAGCCTATATAAAATAACGAAGAAGGGCGATAGACTGTGCAAACGCATGAGCAGCAGGTAGATTTTGGACATACATGAAAGGAAAGCACGCGCAGCCCAGGCACCACTAGCCTATACTTAGCCAATATGGGATGTGGTGGGGTCATGAGTCAGAGGTAAGGGGTTATGGTTTGGTGGTGGGGAGAGGGGAAAAGACCTATTTTGCGGCTCCTGTCCAAGCTCTTTTGGGAGGTACGTCCTGCTAGGATAACAGATCACCCAAAAGAAGCAAGGTTGAGGGAGGAACTATTAGGTGCATGCCATGAGGGATAGACAGAGAAAGCACCTACACCATGGCAGGAAAGGGTGCCACGACAGACTAATAAATAAAAAAATCCTTCCTTTATCTGGAGGTGGAGAGTGGAACACAGACAAACTAGTGGTAGTCGGCAAGTACACCAAAACTAGACAAATGTGGTTAAAGGGCAAAATAGTAAAATATGGTCACAGCAGGCATTATAAGAATACCTTGACCGTGCCTAGAAAATGGGATCGAAAAAAAACAAGGGAGGAGCACAAAAATAGAATAGAAAGAAAGTAAAAAAGTAAGGGAAAGAAAAAAAAAAAGAGAGAGAGAAAACAGAAAACAAAGAGAGTTAATACGATGGGCATGCACTAGTAGGTCAATTTCCCTCTCTCCCCCTCAAAATCCTACTCTCTTTCAAAAAAGAAAAAGGGATTCCTTTTGGGCATTAACTATTTAGGTCCAATTCCCTCAAAGTCATTAATCCCCAAGGCAGGATCTTTTCCTGGGAGATTAGTTGCATTGAGAGGAAGCGTTCTTCCTTTTTGGTTTTTTCTTGCTTTTGTGGACCAAACTTGACTTGATTCATATTTCTTCTTGATTAACTCATATTATTATTTACTATTTTATCTTCTTTGTAAAAGTCATTGTTATCATTGTAATTATGTTTCATAAGTAGGGATTATTCGGTCATTTTCTATTAAAAGGTCAGAGGACTCTGTTTTTGTTATTATTATTATATATTTGCCTGCCATAACTCATTTGAAATAGCTCTGCCTGCCATAAGTACACTCCTGGCAGACGAGTCATAGTTTGTGCACAAGTCGATCCAAGTTGAGTTGCAGTTGGACCGGTTTCAATTCTCTTACTCAGAATACTCAGTCCCATTACTACAGAAAGCAGCCCAGCCCAACGCACAATACAAAAAAGGCCCCTACAATAATTAAGATTTATTTGTGTCAGCTACTTACTACACATTCTATAGGGTTCATAATTCTTGAGTTGATAGATAGAAAATACTGGCACAATTAAAAGGAGTATTAGGAAAGCTATGGTATTGATTTTTTATTTTTTATTTTTGATTTTTTGATTTATTTTATGAGAGATGCTACGTCTACAACATTTTTACAACAATTTTACAACAAATCACAGGTGGTTAGTTGTTATTGGTTCAAATTTGAAACTAACACTAAGATTACTTTTTTACCCTAACAATAATAACCAATAACAACCTGCCATTTAAAATTTGTTGTAAAAATGTTGTAAAAATGTTGTAGACATATCATTTCCCTTATTTTATATCAGGAAGAAGGGGTCTTTAAATCACTAGGATTGAAAATGGAAACAACAGTGCGAAGAGACGAAGAAATCCAGGCGGGTATTGTTTAATTTTTGTGTAATTGTTTGCTCAATTCATTTGTGTCACACAATTAAATTACCCTTTGTTTAATTTTTATTTATTTATTTATTTATTTTGGTGGTGTTGTTGTTGTTCTTTTATATTTGTTTATGACAGTTATCAAGTTAAATTTAATTCTAAAATATAGTGTTTTAATCCTAAAATTTAGTAATATAGTACACATCCATAATAAAAAGTTAAAAAGGGTTTATATTTATTTATGACAATTATCAAGTTAAATTTAATCCTAAAATGTAGTGTTTTAATCCTAAAATTTAGTAATATAGTACACATCCATAATAAAAAGGGTTTATAATTAAAATTTAGCAACTACATTTTTTTTTCTTTTACGCATAGTTTTTTTGTTTATTTATTTATTTATTTTTATGTTAAAGGAAAGGCTCATAGTTATCAATTTTTGTTTAATCCAAAATTTTAGTTTTTTAGTCCTAAAAGTTAGCCACTTACTACACATCTATAACAAAAGTTAAAAAGAGTTTAAATTTAAAATTTATCATCTACCTTTAAATTTGAGAAAAAGTATGTAATTCTTTTATGGAGTAGTAAATTAATAATTATAAAAAAAAATATAAATTGAATTTCACATAAAATTATACAAATGATAAATATAGTTTATGTTACAATAAAAGAAAATTTACAACAATTTCTTAGATAACAACTACTTCATGTGAGGTTTGAATCTCATTCGAACTTATCTAATATTCTATTCCAATACCTCCTCAATGCAATCCAATAAATTTGTGCATACGTCAACCTAAAAGAGATAAAAGAGTTAGGATTAAATATAAGGCTATCATTATTTTGAATAAACCAAGTATATTAAATATATATTTTTTAAAAGAGTAAACTTTAATTAACAATGGTTTTGAATGACACTTTTTGTCCACACACACTTTGAATGACACTTTGCATGACTTTGAATGGCTTCGGGTAAATAAAACATTTTTGTGATTTTTTGTTAAATGAAGGAAAACAAAGAAAAAGCTTTATCTCCAGTTCCTTTTAAAAAAAAAAAAAAAATCCTTGAAAAAAAAAATATAAAAGAAAATTCCTATTAAAAAAAACAGTTTGTGTTTTGGGGGATTACAAACCCAAAACATGTTCCAGTTCTACAACTTACACAACAAACAAAGTTAAAAGAAAAAAAATAAAAAATAAAAACACATCCCCAGTAAACTATCCCCAAAACCAAGAACCACTTGTTCCATTTTAAGAAGTTGAAGCACCACAAACAAAAGTGCCCACAAATATGAGAATCAAGCACCATATTTTCACCAATACCAATAAGCTACCAAGTAGCGTAATCCCCTTTAAAAAAATATATAAAAGAAAATTTCTATATAAAAAAAAAAGTATGTGTTTGATTCTACGTCAAAATAAATAAAAAGAGCCCTTATCAATATTCTTTCTCAAGCAAAGTAGCCAATTGAAGCATAAACGGGTAATAAACAATCGTCAAACACCCTTGAATACTTTGTAGCCATGGCAAGTAAGAATTAAAAGAACGTCGGTGATAAACAAAAGAAAAGAAAATAAATAAAAACTTGCAAAAGATACAACATGAAAAACTGTTGGAGCCTTTGACAAAGTCTGTTTAAATTGTTTAGAAACCAAATCTGAAAGTAGAAGAAGAAGAAGAAAGAAGAGGATTTAGAGCTAAACTGAATATCTTTAATCTAAAGAAGAATGAGAGAAACTGGCAAATGTACGTGAGTTTGTGGGTCTTAAAGTATAGGAGTTTTAATTTACATATTTATCTCCATTAGTTGAAAACTTGTAAGTGGGTATGATGAGAAGTTGGAATAAAAAAAAAAAAAAAAAAAAACAAAAAACAAAAAAACAAAAAGCTGGAATTCATTTGAACAAAAAATACCACGCTTCAAATATTTTTTTTATTAAAATTTCAATAGCAAAATTTGGTGCTTGAATTTAGGAGAAGTTTGCTGTAGTTAGTGACCACTGTTATTGGGCTGCTAGTAATATTTAGTAGGAAGATTTTTTTTTTTTTAATATTTAAACCAAATTAACGTGAAGGAGAAGAAAAAAAAAAAAAAAACTTGCAAAAAAGAATTTTTTTTTAATGATGGAATAAGGATAATAATTATAAAAAAAGGGATAAGAATAAAGGTTTTTTCCCCATAAAAAGAAGTAAGGCTTTTTTTAAAAAGCAACTTAACGTGTAGGAGAGGGAAAAAAAGCGGAGATTCTGCAAAAGAGATTTTTTTTTTTTTTTTAAAAAAAAAGAAAAAGAAAAAAAGAAGAAGAAGAGGATAGTTGGTTGCCGAATTTTGATAGGAGTGTTTGTAGCAAATTTGAATTTTAGTAGTAGTGGTTTAGTGGATGTGAAGTTATTTTGTAGTAGGTTGTTTAAAAGTTAGAAATATAATTTTACTTGATTGTCCTCTAATTTTGTTCAGGTGTAGGGGTATTTTGGAACAAAAAAAAATCCGATCCAAACAGGGGCAACCACTTTCCCACTAACCCATGTTTTCAAAACAACCCTAATTATCAAAACAAAAACCCATTGTAAGTTAAATAATTTTTTTTTTTTAAAAAACCAATCCTTATCCCACTATAACCTACACCATTAATTCTATCCAAAACAAAACTCATCCATATGTACAAAATAAAAATGAACGTGAACAGAAATATAACAAAACAAAAAAACCTAATTTTTAGGATATCTGTTTTTGAAAAAAAATAAAAAAGCTAAATTTTTGGGAAATTAAAAAGATCAACTTGGAGAATTGGTGTGACCCCTATCTTTATCCCACGGTAACCTACATCAATAATTCTATATAATAAAAAAAATAAAAATAAAAACTCTAATCCTTACGTAATGAAAAAGAACCTGAAAATATATAGCAAAACAAAAAAACCTCATCCTTACCGCTATCGGATGAACCAGACCGTGAAAAAATATTAAAAAAAACGAAATAGAACGTGAAAAGAAACTGAAAAAAGAAACCTAAATTTAAGGATTTCTATTGTTGAAAGTATTTAAAAAAAAAAAAAAAAAAAGCAAGTCTGAACGTGAAAAAAAAAAGAAAAAAAGAAGAGGCATATTACTATGACATTATGATAAAAAAATGATTAGGATTTAAAGAAATCTATTATTAGAGTATCTTAGGAATTTGAGAAGTTTATCTATAACTAATTGATGTTTATCACTTTGTTTTAAATTTAATTATTTTTGTTTAAGATTTAAAAAAAACTGTGATTTTGATATGGGATTTTTTTTTTTTTTTGATATTTTTTCTTTATGTTCTTTAAAGTAACCCAACATACTTCCCTATAAAAAAGATTTAGATAAAAAAGAAAAAAGGGTAACCGAACAAGTAAGAGTATTTGAGTTTAAAAAAACAAAACAAAAAAAAAAAAAAAACAAAAAAAGAAAGAAAGAAAGGAAGGACTAAGGAGTAACTTAATGTAGATAGAAATTAAATACTTTTCAAATAGGGAAGAAGAGATTTAGAAGAAGAAAAAAAAACCTTAAATTCCTACCCCTAAAAATTTTTTTTTTTTTATTTTTAAAAAGAGTAAATTCTTATTTATTTTTAAAAAAGTTGCCTAATCCTCTAAAAAAATAGGTAAATTCCACACCAAAAAAAAAAAAAAAAAAAAACCCAAAAGAGAGTTTGCAAAATGAAAAAAAAAAAGAGCCTTACCAATATCCTTTCTCAAGAAATCAGTTCAAGCACAAATCCTCTTGTTTGAAATTTCTATGTTAGGCACAACCCACGGGTAATAAGCAAATATCATCACATTCACTCATGGGTAAGTAATTGGTAGTCATGGCAGGTAAGAACTCAAAGAAAGTCAATGATAAACAAAAATAAAAATAAAAATAAAGAGGAACTTGCAAAAAATAGAACCTGAAAAGCTGTTGGAGCATTTGATAAAGTCTGTTTAAATTGTTTAGAAACCAAATCTAAAAGTAGAAGAAGAAGAAGAAGAAAGAAAGAAGAAGAAGATGTAGAGCTAAACTGAATGTTTTCAATCTGAAGAAGAACGAGAGAAACTGACAAAAAGTACGTGAGTTTGTGAGTTTTAAAGTATAGGAGTTTTAATTTACATATTTATCCTTGTTAGTTAAAAATTTATAAGTGGGTATAATGAGGGTATTTTAGGTATCAAAATTGAAGAATTCATACAGGAGAAGCCCCTTAAATAATAGTACAGAAAACAAAACAAAAAAACTAAAAGGAGGGCCAAATCCCACCTCAAAAGACCCAAACATGTTGTTCCTAGAGGACCAATTGGCTAAGGCGTGGGCAGCCCAAATCAGATACAATCTTAATTCTGTAAACTATACAGATTACTTAATATCAAACCCAATCCACTATGGTTATAAAAAGTCCATTTCGTCCCAAGCAACTTGTGCGGCCCAAGTCATCTAATCGATTGCACCAGCCTAGTCCATTGATAGCACGGTGCAGTGCTGTTTCAAAATCTGAGGGACCAACCACTTTGGTACGGTCCAAAAGCAAAACAACTCAAATACGGAGCTCATCGATGAACAATCCTGCGGATGGCAACACAAACATAAAAACTCCGGACCAAATACTTTTTACTATATTAAACTGAGATTTGTAGGGTTTAAACCCTCTCACCCAATTGTAATTGTCAATTTATGAAATAAATAAATAAGAATTGAGCCCCACGTCTTGATGTGTACGGTCTTTCGTGTGGAAAAAAGTTTACAGAAAAGAAAAGGAGACCCAACACTAGGGAAATTTGATGCCAAATAATATTAAATTGAATTGCACATGCCAAAAAGACATTCCCAAGTAATAATGTTGTAAACTTTGAAAGGTACACTTGTTATCGGATCTCATTACAAATGCTTTGAATCTATTATAGGTTGAAAGATTGAAGTATGAAGTGGTGGAAAAATGATTGAAGCGGATTTAATTACATTCGCTCTGTGACCCTATTCCTTAAGAAATCGGATCTCTTTACATCCGATTGCCACCAAATAGCTCAATACCTTTTTTTGATCAATGTGTCTGATTGAAGCTTCAAATAATTTAATAATATATTCTCCTAAAAAAATAAAAGAAACTTCCCAGTTCTTACCTAGTAGCTAGGAACCGCAATTTTGTGTGGAAAGTATTCGGATGAGAATAATATGATTTAGGATCTGATATGAAGAGTTCGGTTTAATTTAGGCAGTAGACAAAAGTCCTATGACTGTTTCTCGGATCATTTAATCCGCTCTGAACTGTAAAGGACCACAAAACAACTCATGTTATTGGGTCCTATAAAAAAAAAAAAAAAAAAAAAAAAAACTCATGTTATTGGGTATCATTTTAGCTACACTATTTTATGTTGTAGTACAATAATAATAAAATATTATCTCAGATATTATAATAACATGATTCTAAAAAAAAAGACATTATAATAACATTCACTTTGAGGTCAGTTGTAGACTAAGAATTGAGAGATACCCTTGTCTTATCAAAAAAGATTGAGAAAACTCCTTCAGTCAAGGAAAAATGTTATGCATTTCCTCTATTTAAAATGGCTTCTTCAATTTTCAAAGAGTGAATCTTGAGGATATCATTTCTTCAACATTTTGAAAAGAAATCTACCAATAATTGAGAGATCTAGAAAGAGAAAAATAAATTCTATAAAATGTTAAAAAAAACGTTTTCCCTAAAAATTCTTCCCTCTAACACAATAATAATAAAAAAAAAATCTAGGACTACAAAAAACCCAAAATTTTTGTCCCAATTATCCACTTGATGGGTTGAGTAATGAAAAAAAAATGGTGAGTTCATGTGAAAGTAATAAGTAATTGTCATAGTATGCCATCTAAAATAGTTATGCCAAAAGTTGTAACTCTATGTGATTCTAAAATTAGTAATTTACTTTAATTTTAAACCAATAGTTTCTTTTTTTAATGTACTACCTTACCAATAACCCTTCCCACGGTAAAATTGGAGAAAATCTAGAGATCCTCAACTGTCCAACCTATTGAAATACATTCAATTTCTTTTATATTCAAGAGGGGCTTATTATTTCTAAAAAAAAGGCTTATTATTTGTGCATTTGACATTAGATTATAAAGTGGTTTTTTCTTATTTTATATACTATTTACAAGTCCTACACAACTTTTTGTTTTAGCTTCATCTCAAATAATCTAATTTTCATAATATTAGAGCAACTTATTTATAGGGAATCTCAAATAATCCAACTTTCACAATATTAGAACAACTCAAATACGGAGCTCATTGATGAACAATCCTACCCATGGCAAGTTGGCAACACAAACAAAATAGTCACCCAAAAATCAAGAGTACTTTTTAGAATTTTCATGATTAAATCCCCCCACCCCATAGTAATTTTCAATTTAAAAAAAAAAAAAAAAAAAAAAAAAAAAAAAGAAGAAGAAGAAGAAGAAGAAGGAAAAGAGCCCCACATCTTGACGTGTATTGTCTTTCATGTGTAATAAAGTTTCTTTATTAACTAGGACAAAAAAAAGGAGTCGCAGTAGCACTATTGAGTCCTAAATTAGTAATGATGTAGACTTTGAAAGATACACTTTGTTATCGGATCTCATTACATCTTTGACTATATTGTAGGTTGAAGAATGAAGTCTGAAGTGGTGGAAAATGATCGAATTACATCTGCTCTGTGACCCTATTCCCCAAGTAATCGGATCTCATTACATCCGAATCCGATTGCCACCAAGTAGCTCAACACCTTTTTTTTTTTAAATCAATGTGTTGAAAGTGATATATTGAAGCGACTAATAATTTAAAAATAAAAAAAGAATCATCACTTTCTGTGAAACTTCTTATGAAGTAGGTAGGAACCGCAATTTTGTTTCGGAAAAGTCCATTAACTCCATTCGGATGACAATAACAGGATCTAGATCCGATACGAGGATTTCGGTTGATTTGAGGCAGTACACACATTATTTCTCATATAATGTAAGGGGTGTTTAGTACCATTATTTAAATAATAATTTTTATTATTTAAATAATATTTTATATATTTTTATATAATTTTTTATTCATACGTATTTTTACAAGACAACGCTGACATTATTAAAAATTTCTTACCAAAAATCTGCTCCGAAATGCAAATGTCCACAAAACATCGCATGTGATTGGATATTTAATGTTGTAGACTTGTAGTACAATAATAAAAGATTCTTGGGTAACATTCACTATGAGGTCCTATGAGGTCAGTTGTAGACCATAAATGTCAATGGACAAAGGTCTCTAATTTCATCTTTTCTTTATCATTACTATTTTTTAGTAAAAAGAAACGACATTTGTCTTTGTCTAACGTTAAACTTTAACACGCAGGAAAAGGAATATATACACCCATCTTAAAATAATTCGGATGGACAGATTGAGGCTGGGATCCTTTAAGATTACTTTTTATCTGCCTTTTGTCTAGGCTGGATAGACCGCAAGTGGAACGCAACTTTAACTCTACAGCCACTTCGAGGTACATCCATTTCAAACTAGCATTGATGTGTTAGCAATGCTAACTTAGCATTGTTATAGAGTATTTGTACCTGGCATGCCATATGTTATATGTTAGTCTATTTTACTAGTTAAGCACAAAAAACTTCCTCCATTCAAATTTGTAAAAGTTAACTATTGTAAAAAATTTTGCGATAGTGTTACAGTGCAATTCTAAAGGTAGAACCACACTGTAACACTATTGTAAAACCAAATATATTATTTAAATCATTTTCTCTCTCATAGTCATAGAGCTCATCTTCCCTCTCTTCGTTGAGCCTTTCTCTCCCTGTGCCTCTCAGTGCCGATGACCTTTTCTAGGTGAGATCATCGTCGTCAAGGGGCTAAGGATTGCTAATTGAATTTTGGTGGGTTTGCTTGGTGGGTCTGGGGCTGAGGATTATGGTGGATTGGCGTGGTGGGCCGTGGATTATGGGTTTTGGATTTGGGTTGATTTGGGTGTGACGAAGCTGGGTGTTGATTTGGGCTGATCTGGGCGTGGATTGGAGATTTTGGATTTGGGATCAGTAGAGATCAAAGATTGTGGTGGCAGTGTGGGTCTAGGTCAGTGATCAAGTCATGGAAGAGGAAGATCTCTGTGGTGATGGGAAAGGCTTGTTCTTGCAGTTGGGGTTTTGGGTTGAAGTGACTGATCTCGATGAAGATGGTGACGAATCCTGAGGATGAAGAAGAAGAAGGGTTTTGTTGTCATGGTGGTTGCTGTGTGGTGGTGACTGGGTTGCTGTGTGGAGGTGGTGTGGTTGAAAGGGTGGTTGCTGTGTAGATGGGTGTATTGAGTTTTTTCTATGGTACTTGACCACTGGTTGAGAGAGAGAGAGAGAGGAAGGGAGACAAAAATGAAAGAGAGAATGAAATATATTTTATTGTATAATTTATATTATTTTAATGTGTTATATTGTAAAATAAAAGTTGAGATACTAAGAGTATTGTAAAATTGTATAGTATAATTGATAAAGTAGCTTTTTGAAATGGTAAAATGGGATGAGATAGCATTTTCCTGATGCGAATGTGCTCTTATGTGTGCAATGAGACCTTTTTTTTTTTTTTTTGGTCTAGTGTATATGAAATTAGGAATTAAGAAAATCGGAAATTTAATAAAAGAAACTGTTGAATCTTAATAAAGTTTTTAAAAAAAAGTTGGAACATGGTCTTGTGGGAAATATCAAAGGGAGTTGAGAAGAATTTTTTTTTTTTTAAATTTTAATTTTTGGATAAGTTTGTTTTGAAGGAATGAATAGTAAGAGAGTGTCCTATTTTGTAGATATTTTATGTAGAGTTGTAGATATATTTTTGTTAGGCTGTTCTTAAATTTTGTCCCTATTAAACCTAAGATCTAGGGTTATTTTTGAACTAAATAAAAGCCTAGTCCAAAGAGGATAATCTTGCTATAGATAGTACATAGATATAATTTTGATTATATAAATTTATATATATATATATATATAAATGAAAGCATAAATACAAATAAATTTGACACATAATTAAGCCCATAAAAACATAAACTTAACATTACGGTCGCTTTGATTTTATAGGTTCAAGTATGAGCTTGTGGAAAATAATTGAAGCGGATCTCAATACTCAAATCAATACATCCAAATAACTTTCTCAAAAAAAAAAAAAAAAAAATCCAAATAAAATATTAGGCATACAATATTTCATTAATTTGAATTGCAAATTTACTTTTAATGTTTGTAAATAAACTATATTTTTCATGGGTTTAACAAATTATCAATAAAGATTATAAAAGGCAATGTCCAAAGAAGCACATACAGGCAAAAAACACATAATTAAATCTATTTTTAGGTAGCATAAAACATTTTATTTTCTTTTTGAAATTCCATATGAGCAGTCATAATTATGAGAGAGAGAGAGAGAGAGAGAGAGAGAGAGAGAGAGAGGGGAAAAGGCAAGTTGCTGAATTTGACAAAGAACTTTTAATTAGTTCTTAGTTTGTGTTGATCCTTCTTAGATTTTGAGAGAAACCCTTCTCTTTAATTTTGGTTGGGGGGCATGGGAGGGGATGCCCTAAGCCATCCAGAAAAGGCCAAGCCTTTATAAGAGTTACTCCTTATCTCATCAAAACACATGTGAGAACTCCCTTAGTCAAGGAAAAATGTTAGGCAAAAATACCAAGAGAGTCAATACTATACTAGACATAATTTCAAGTTGATTGGAGAAACAAAATATTTCGCTACCAATTAAACTAGCCTCACAAAAAAACCTCATATAAAATAGTAATACTTCCAAGTCAGATCGGCAGGTTCAAACGAAATTGAACATAAAACCGAGTTCCACATACCCCATAACTCTAAACTGGTTGTGAAGTATCCCTCAAACTAGGCCCCTATTTTATCAATGTAAGGTCACATTTATCTCCAAATCCAAGGTTGTTGGCAGTTGGTTTAGGTAGTATAAAGTTTTCCCATGTAAAAAGCTAAGCGAATGCTTTAGTGCGTGCTTTGGTTAAGTAATGTTGAACTCCTGTTGGCTCAAGTATGAACTCCTGAAAAGTAATTGAAGTCGATCTCATTTTACGGACATTCTCTTGGGACCAAAATACCGAATGCCTCACCACTTTATATTATTATTAATTTCTTCTTTGGTTCGTTGGAGATGGTGACTAGTGAGACTCATCTCAGTTGCCACGTTAATGTGAATGGTGTGGTTGAGGCTTGAAGCCACAAATTATTTAATAAATATCCTCTTATAAAAAATATATATATATATATATATTTTTTGTTTTGGATACAATTATTTTGTTTAGTTACAAGACAAAATCTATGGCCCGCTACAAGTAAGGTTAATTTTAGGCAGTACACAAAAGTCTTGAGCTGGTTCTCGGATTTAATCCGCTCCGAAATGCAAAATCTAGTCTCTTTTCTTTGTCCCCTCTGACGTGCATTAAAAACAAAAGAAAAAAAAAGCTGAAAATGCTGACGTGGGTGAAATAATTTGTATCCAAACCGCAACTTAGCTGAATAGCTCGCGAAGTCTGTTAGTGCGTTCACTTTTTGTCTCTCCTGTCATTTATGCTATTAATTAATTCTGGCTAGAATGGACAAATGTTTCAAATGATTTTTTTATTAGTTACCTTCAAATGATATTTATTTCTACAAATTTATTACCGACTAAACCTTCCCCCCTCAGTTGATAAATATGAATCCAGAACACTTCAAACTAAGAACACTATCTTCTCACCCACTTTCCAGGACATCAATCAGCAACAATCTAAGATTATGATATGTATTTCCCAGAAAGCACACACCAATAAGAGGGTGTTACCAAATATTAAACAAGACGAGATAAAATGGAAGTTTCAACCCTTACTGAGTGAACCAGAATTTATAGTCCCCTTGAAAACCAAAGCCGTCTCCCTCCGCAATTACCGACTAAACCTTAATCCTTATAACTTGGAAAATAAGAGTTGAGAGATACTAAATTATAATACAAAATTACATATACCATGTACAGGTTAATTAAATAATATTGTATAAATTAGACAAAATCATCTTTTTGGCCCTAATATTTTGTGGTATTTTCATTTTGGTTTTTATGTTTGGAAGACTTTTAACTTGGTTCTTGAGTTTTTTAACAATTTTTCATTTTGATCTTTACCGTAATCTCAATGATAAAAACTGCTTATATGATTGACGGTTTGCAAATCTAGTACACTTATGTGGCTCATAAATTTTTAAAATAATTAATTAATTAGATGAGGCAAAACATAGATTGTTATCTTGCTAAAGAGCCCTGAATTAACATGAATAGGTATCTCATTATGTTTTGGGACATAGAATTTTTAAAATAATTTAATTATTAAAACAAGTGGAGAATGAGATATTTGGACTCTAATTATTATTAAAAAAAAGAAGAAGAAAGTACAATCTCAACGAAACCATACAAAATATATGTGAAATAAACGACTTCCTGTCATACACAAATACACAAGCATTTTATTAATGGAGACAATACAATCTCAATAAAACCATACAAATATATAGGAAATAAACAACTTGATATCAAACACAAACACACAAGCATTTTATAAGATAGGAAAATGTTTATGTAATGGATTGGAGTAGATTACTCCATACTGATTTGAAGGAAACCTTTCTCTTACTAGATAAAAATATTACTACAAGTACCAAAAGCATGGAATCTCCCAACAACATAACTGTATCAGACCTGACTAGAAGAAGCGGAATACGAAAACGGTGAGCAATAAGACACCATACATAGCCCAACTGAATAACTTGAGGCTCAGCGGCATGGCTATCGAAATTGCAAGGAAGAATGCAGTGATCAGAAAGAAGACTGAAACTTTCTCTACCACTTGAGCCTGGACCGGAAACTTGGAGCTGATTAGTTTGGCGACAAAGAGAGTAGAGAAGGCGAGTATCACAGTGAGAGAAAGCAAATGGAAATATAAAGGAAGTTGGGACGGAACTTGTGTGGACTGGAGTGCAATTCCAAGGGCTGTTGTGAAGCAAAACCCGAATATTAAGTCTTGCCATTGTAGGTTTCGCTGTTCCATGTTTTGCCTAGCAACAATTAGAACTGGAGTTACTGGTGGTGATTCCAGGTCCGTGGTTTGTGAAGGTTGTGGCTGTGTTGGTGGTGAGTGAGATGATTTAGGTACGAGTTGGGACATAGGTGCTTAAGATAGATAGATAGAAGGAATTCTTTGAAACTATGGACAATGTTCGTGTTGTGATGTAGATATGCATGTAGATTTATGATAACATGCTTTATTTATAGAGCATCGAAGAAAGAGAAATGCACATTGACTTAATAGAAATTCATAGGTCTAAAAGGCCATCGGGTTGAAAGTCGGATTTTTTTTTTTTGGGGGATGAAAATTCGGTTAGTTTTATTTTTATATAAAGTCGGATCTTTTTAATCTATAAGGTTGTATTTAGATCCGAGAATTTTAAATTAACAAATTTCAAGATCAATATTGTTTCTATAATTTGTTTATTATAAAATTAAAACAAGGTATGGTTGATTTGATTGTTAAGGACTATTAACATTTATGTGATGAATTTAATATTCTCCCTTTTAATCATTTAAATCTTTCTATTGATAACTCTATTTATGAATTTTATCAATATAAAAATTCTTTACACTGAACACTTTATTCAACTCATTTAAACTAAAACTAAAAATCGAAGTCTTTATTTCCATAAAAAAGAACTTTCAAGAGCATTAGTATTAGTTGTTCTAAAAACAAATTTTATTTCAACACATCAAAAATTATTTTATTTATTTTAGTATAACACTTACAATACACCCTACATCACATCTCTTATTTTAGCACATCAATCGTTAAAATAACTTTTTAAAAAAACTCCTACCTTTTATTAAAAAAAAAACCCACTAGCAACAGTAGCACTACAAAAAACGGGCCTGTCTGGCCGCGTTTTTTTGGGCCGCGTTTTTAAAAACGCGGCCCAAAACGACATAAAGCCCCGTTTTTTAAAAACGGGGCTTAAAGGCGCAAGGCCCAGCCGCGTTTTACACGCGGGGCCTTAGCGCAAGAGATGGGCTGCGTTTTTATGCCCTATTTCCGCGTTTTTTTGGGAATGTATTGGGCTGCGTTTTTAAAAAACGCAGCCTCAGAACCTCAGACCCTACAGCCCTTAAGTTCTTAAAAATTCCCTTCGCCCACTCACTCTCTCCTCTTTCTTCCTTCTTCCTCTTCAAAAGTCTCTGTCACACTCCGATCTACGGTGCTTCTATCTACGGTTTGTCACACTCCGATCAAACTTCAGGTACATTTTGTTCACCCATTTCTTTTGTTCTGTTTGTCTTATTTTGTGTTTATTTTGACGGAATCAAAATTTCAGAATTTCAGAAGCCCTCCATCTCCTCCGATCTGAAGCCGTCAGCGTCGCCCTTCAACTCTCGTCTCTCTGTCTTCGCTCTTTCTCGGCGCCTAGGGTATTGGCGCAGCTCTCTCCGTCTCCCACATCAGGTTCGATCTCTGTTTTTGCTCTTATTTTAGCTGAGCTTTTGGTGTTTTAGGTTTCGTTGCTGTGTTTGATTTGGTATTTCTGTATGGGTTCGTTTTCTTTTTTCTTTTTGAAATGGTGGTGGTAGTATTCTGTTTGGGGGCTTTGTTGATGATGGGTTTGGGGGCTTTGCAAGGTCCTTAGTGTGACTATCAAATTGCTTTCCGATGCAAGACTTTTGAAGCCAATGCCGAGAAAGCTTGTACGATACCATTAACTTATGAGTCTATGACACTTTTTCTTTTTTCAAATTACACACGTGAGTGGATTTTGAATTCATGACCAAGTTATCTACACATTCTAGTAAGAGAAAAAATTGTCATTTAGATAATCCAAGCTTATTGGCTACTTTTAACATTTTTTTTGTTAATATCTTATTACCTTTGGCTTAAGCTACAACTCGTTTATACGCAAATATAATTAAGAATAAACACAATTATATATATATATATATATATAACATTTCTATTTAATAAGTAATAGTAGTTTTCAAAAAAAAAAAAAAAAAAGTAATAGTCTGTATACATTTAATGTATTACATTGAAGCACAATAAATTTAAATAGACTCTTTTTATATTTTTTAAGTTTAAATGTATAAATTTATATGTAAATATAATTGGCATGAAATTAGAGGATAACTTGAAGAACTCATGGCATGAAATTGGAGTTGCTTTAAAATCTAAAGATAGTTGGCATCAAATTATAGAGCAAATTAAAGAATACCGGGCACAAAATTAGATTACAATTAGAATCAAATTTTGATTCTTGAGTGAGCTTTTCACTTTATGATATTATAAAGTACTAATCATTATCGTGATATCCTTTAATTAGTCAAAGCCATTGGTTCTAGTTCTTATGTGTATATTGGTTGTTTTACACTTGCAGTCTACACCTAAGCAACTTATTAACCGATTGAACAAATAACACCTTCTTATTAATAATCCATTGGCTTTAGTTCATGGGCGTGATGGGAATAGCACAAGCACTGAAAATTGCCCTTAATTTCCACCAAGGAATGATTGAACAAGTAGCACCTTCTTAATGGTAATCCTTTCTCTCTTTCGTGGTAATTAAGTAAAGATTTGGACAGGCATACTTTTGTTGAAAAAAATAGTAGCACTCTTTATGAAGGGAGCGTGATGTATGGCATTTACCTCCACAGTTAAAGCCTCAATTAGAAAATAAAATGATAGTAGGGTTGGGGAGCTATAGCCAGCCACCTATTACTAGCATTTTATTCTATAAAATTACACTTTACCCCCTTTAACATTATCATTAATTCTTTTAAGAGTGAGGTTATAGCCTTAAACGTTTTTACAACATTTTTACAAACTATTGAGATAGCAAATTCTTATTAGTTCACATTTGGCCTACTACTTATACCACTTTTTTACTTAACAATAACCACTCACCACTTCACCAAATTGTAAAAAAAATTGTAACTCATTTTCTTCCTTTTAAAGACTATACAAAAAAAAAATCAATTGATCTAAAATCTAAAACAAAATATACAAATCCAAAAAAATTAGCTAAACAACAAAAATTACCAGTATTGAAGATAAACAAAACTAAGTCCAATCAAACAATTCTACCAAAACAAACAACCCAGCATTTAAAAAATTTTTAAATAAAATAATTTTGTCATTCCCCAACAGCTGATTTACACATAAAAATAAATAATAATAATAAAAAAAAAAACCCCTTCAAGCAGTTAATTGGCAGTAGAGCCAAAGGCTCGAGGCCGAAGCCACTGTACACAGCCAGTACCAAAACCCCACTCCCCCTCTATGTCAAGTTCTAACTCCGTCCCTGTACATATGCCATGCTAGAGTAAAAAGTATCTATATATTTGGTGATGACTAAAGAACCAAAAGTCACTTTATTAGGGTGGAGCTAGGATTCTTCTTCTTCTTTTTTTTTTTTTTTTTTTTTTTTTTGTGGGTATAAAGATTTTGGTTTAAAGAGGGAAAGTCATGCTAAAATATTGAAAAAAATTAACTCAATAATGATTATTAATATAAAAAAATTTACTTCTTTTATAAAAATTATTTGATTAACATAGAAAATATAATATAAATATATTTTATAATTTTTCTTTTTTGGCTTAGCTTCCATTTTTTTCGACCCTTGTATTAGAGTTAGTATAATCATTGCATTGCTTAATCTACTTCATTGAAAAAGTTTGTTATAAATAAATATATATATATATATATATATATCAAAAAAATTAATCAATAAATAGTCATTTGAATACTTAAAAGTAAAATGAAAAAAAAAAAATTTAACTTAGAAATATTAACAATATTATCATATACTTGAAAACTACAAACATTTTGTGTATGTCTTGATTTTTTAAAGATATTTATGAATTTTTCATTTTGAATTAATTTTAAAGTATCAATGTTTGATTTTGACCATGTTAGACTTATTTCCAATTTAAAAGGAAAAAAGAAAAGAGTTTCTTGTAAAAGATCCTAAAAATTAAATAACATTGTGAAAGATTTCAATATATATGCCAGTAAGTACATTTATTAGGAGATTATTTGTTATTGTGACAATTCAATAATTACAACATGGCGAAGAGTTTAAATTTCTGATGCATAAATACATTATATTAAAAGAATGTCAACTAATTAAGTTATAAAGCTTTGAATAATATAACATTTTAAGTTTTTTTTTTTTTTTTTGGGTTGTTTAGATGTTAAAAGTTACTATCAATAAACAAATTTTGAGTTGAAATATTAATAAAAAAATTGAAAAAAAGAAGAAAAACACAACCCTTAGGGGTTAGTACCAGGGTCCCCCACCACAGAGTGAGACGTGCCCCACCTGCTACTAAAAGAGCCAGAAAAGATCCAGTTTCGACGTTAAAGCCACCCAAAACTTGCTTTGCAAATTCACGAGAGTACAAACTACACAAGGGTGACGCATGTGTTGTTTCAATTTTTTGCTCGCATACAGGGCAGATGAGTCCGGTTAATTTTACTCGCAGTACACAAAAAGTCTTGAGATTTATCGGATTTAATCCGCTCCGAAATGCAAATGACCCCAACAACAAGGCATATTATAGAGCACACACGCTTTGAATTTTTAACAAATATATCGGTAAGAAGTTTCCCAAATTTGACTAATGTAGTTGATGGGTTTTAGAACCTAACTTTTGTAGATGGCGACGTGAATTGAAAATCTTAAAAAGAGTTTCCCAAGTTCCTCAAAAAAAAAAAAAAAAAAAAAAAAAAAAAAAAAAAAAAAAAAAAAAGAAAGAAAGAAAGAAAAGAGTTTCCCAAATACTTTGTTAAACAAATTGGGGATTAAAGTTGAGACTGGTATAACTCAATAATTTCTATTGTAAGTAAGTATTTTAGGATAGGCCAATAAGGTAAGATTATGTGTGCTTATAACCATCTTGTTAGTGAATTCTTCGAAATTATGACCTAAAATTCACCCAGTGCGGTTTTGCTTGCATGGGTTTTCTCCATCGTGATCAAATCACTGTGTTAAACTTATTTTCTGTTTCACTCTAATTTATTTAGTGATTTGATTGTACCTTAATATGATTTGCATATAATTTGATTAATTAATCAATTTTGTTAACTAAATTAATTAACTGGGATTAATTTATAGCCTAACAAATTTAAGATAAAGCTAGAACTCTAATATCATCTAATAGGAGACCCACGTTAGATAAGGATTGAGAATTTGTCTATAGCAATGTGAATAAGCCAAGACAATCCCCTTTCAGACTTCCACCGTATGGCCTTGAAACCCAAGGTCTTTCCCAAATTGTAAAGCCTGCATGACTGTATCCATCCAAATTCTTGTCAAATCTTTCGGTGTTGGGTTATATAGACCCCGATTGTTGATTTTACAATGAAAATCAAGTTATTCAGATTAGTCTGGCTATGCTAATCTATCAAGTATGCATGTAACAGTTGGAACATATATGACATATCAAACATGGTATCACCAATCTCATAAAATAAATCACAAAGAGAAACAACATTTTGTGATAAAGTGGAAAACTTGAGGAAAACTATTCAAGGGAAAAACCATTCAGGAAAAACCTTTCCCAAAAAGATAATTCACCATATTAAGAGAAATTTTATAATTTAGTATAAAACCTTTATTCCTAGACTAAATAACTTGAAAATAAACTTATAGCAGAAATCTCCTGCTTCTTTAGAACTTCTAAAATTTTCAATATATAGATGTCTTCACAGATGACACATTCGTGTTCAAAATGTTTGGAACCCACATTTGGGTATAGAATGCATTTAGTTAGTTACTTGATTAGTTAGTTATAATCCCAAATATGTTAATCACATTTAATACATGTTGGAATTATTAATGCACATGAGGAATAATAGAACCATTAGGATAACGTCACGGGAGCCAATAAGATAGTTTCATGGTTCTATAAATATCTACTTGTAATAATATTTTCATCATTGAAAAATAAACTAATTTATTGCTTAGTGCATTTCCTTTCTCTCTCTTTTAATACTATATTTCTCTATGGAGGATGACTACCTTGAATTAAGTCAATTTTCCTGTAACTCGCATACATTCCCCTATAATTTCCATCCAATCCCATTAGAAATCACTAGGTTCCTAACATTAAATTGGAACTAACGGCCAACTCCATTAACTTCCTGAAACATTACTCCACAATTGCAGCACTAGGATAACATTGTGACTTCAGCCTTGATTACTAATCTTCAAGAAAACCGTCTTCAGATCTACTTCTTGATTTCTGGAATGGTGGTGAAATAAATAGAAAAAGGTAACAACATTTCTTTATCTATCGACATACATTCTCAATTGGTCAAGGATGGTATCAACTCGAACTTGGTTTCATCTTAGACTTGAAAATATACCTCATAACTCAACAAAAGTTACAATTTGTAATGGTTTGACAACACTAGACCTATTGGACCTGAGATCATGGAAGAGGTACAACATGCCGAAAGGATTTGGCCATCAATGTCCTAGATTATAACCCCACATCCTCCAAAGTTTGCTTTCTTCACATGAGTGGCATGAATATTGAATACTCAACTTCACATCTCCATGCCAAGGTGGTTCAAGATGAGGTGCTTCGCACTAATGGCCTATATATAATCTCCTTGTGCCCAAACATCCATAATATCAAGTGCAAACACTAACTTCACACCCACTTTTGCTCACCACCGCTCTTACGTACGGTTTGCCCAAATATGCCATGCTATGGTAAAAAATACCTCTATAGCTGGTGATAACTAAAGAACCAAAATTCACTCTATCAGTGGTAAAGCCAGGATTTTTGTTTTCATGGGCAACATCATGCTAAAATATGGAAAATAAAATATTTGATAAACATAGAAAATATAATATAAATATATGTCATAAATTTTTTTTTTCTTTTGAGCCTCATATTAGAGTTAGTATAATCATCCGTTGCTTAAGCTACTTCACAAATTATGTTGTCTATAAATATATATGTATATATTTCAAAGAATTAAAATAAATGAATGAAAATAATCAATAAGTAGTCATTAATGTATGAAGTTAAAATATTCAAACAAATCATTTTTATACTTAAAAGTAAAATGAAAAAGTTAAATTAACTTAGAAATATTGCCATACTATCATATACTTGAAAATTATAAAATGTTTTGTGTATGTTTTGATTTTTTTTAAAAAAATTTTGACTTAATTTAAAAACATTGATTTTGTTTTTGTCTATCTTAGATTTCATTTCCAACTATAAAAAATTTTAAAATTAAAAAAAAAAAACATTTATTGTAAAAGATCTTTAAAAAGTATTTATTATTGTAAAAAATTATGTCGATAATTACATCGAGGTGGAGGAATTTATATCTTGAACGTAATGAATATTATATTAGGAGTTGCCAATTAATTGACCTAAAAGCCTCCAGACACATATAGATATTGTAATAATATAACATATAGATATTGTAATAATATAACATGTTAAGATTTTTTTTTCTTGACTACATTAAAGAGTTAAAAGATAATTTCATGCAATAAAGAAATTTTGAGTTTGAAATATTTATGAAAAACTGGAAAAAAGAAAAGAAAAGAAAAAACAGAACCCCACTACCTAGCTCAGCCACTGTGCTCTACAAAACTGTACCGAAAGAGCCAGAAAAGGTCCAATTTCGACGTTGAAGCCACCCAAAACTTCCTTTGAAAATTCACAAGAGTACAAACTACAAAAGTCTGATGCATGTGTTGTTTCAATTTTTTGCTCGCATACAGGGCAGATGAGTCCCGTTAATTTTACACGCACTACACAAAAAATCTTGAGATTGGTTTTATCGGATTTAATCCGCTCCGAAATGCAAATGACCCCCAAAAAACAAGGCATATTATAGAGTATACACGCTTTGAATTTTTAACAAATATATCGGTAAGAAGTTTCCCAAATTTAACTAATATAGTTGATGGGTTTTAGAACCTAACTTTTGTAGATGGCGACGTGAATTGAAAATCTTAAAAAGAGTTTCCCAAATTCCTCAAAAAAAAAAAAAAAAAAAAAAAGAGTTTCCCAAATACTTTGTTAAACAAATGGGCACACCACTTATCGGATCTCATTACGTCCGATTTGAATCTATCCGCCTATCGGTTCAAGTATGAACTCAGAGAAAATAACTAAAGCAGATCTCATTTGACCCTATTTCCTAAGTAATCGGATTTAATTACATCCACTTCGGACCAAATTGCTCAACACTTTTTTAATTAATTTCTTCCTTGGTGCGTTAGAGACTGAAGGTAATATTCTCCTAGATAAGTGAGCTTATCTCAGCCACATTAATTTGAGAATTTGACTCCATAGAAACAAGGTTGTTTTTAAATTCATGTGTGAACCTTGAGCGTGTTAGAGAAATAAAGCACGTAATATTTTGACGAAAATATCATTTTGATTTCTGTATTTTGGAATTACTTTTAATTTGTTTTATACATTTTAGTAGTAGTCAATTTGATTTATACTAAGTTCAACTTGTAATCAATTTGATCTTTATCATCAAATTATAGCCTTTTTAGCACTTTCTCCCCAAAAAAAAAAAAAAAAAAAAAAACATAAATCAAATTTACTAGTCATCAACTCTGGTAAACACAAATCAACTACTACCAAAATTATATTTTTGCCTAATATTTTCTTACACTACTCAGTCCCGTGTGAGAAAGAATAAACAAGTACTGAGAGTGAAATAGACCGAAATAGACCAAAATAGATAAAGGTTGGTACAAATTAAACATTGATATCTCTTTATAGGTAACCTTGGTCTAGCTAGTGGTGGAGGTGTTATCTAGGACCACATATGCCTTTGGATTGGGGGTTGTTAGATTAAATGATTAAATTCATTATTTCCTAATAATTTAATTTTTTTGGAGATTTGATAATTTATCATGATATTAGAGCATAAAATTATGGGTTCAAACCTTGTCCTCATCTTACCTCCTATTTAAGAAAATGGTCACTTAATAAGGGTAGTTTAGGCTCACACATGAAGGAAAAATATTAAATTAAATGATTAAACTTGATCCATATATAAGTGTGGCTACTAATGTTGATGCGGAGCTTTGGAATCTTAGAGTAGGCCTTAAATTGTGCATAAAACTCAATTTGCTGGTGGTAGAAATTGAAATTGATGCTTATGTAGTTCTTGGTTGGGTTAGTGATACTTGTAGCAACAATTTACATCATGAATGTGTTGTATATAGGTATATACAAGGATAGGTTGTAATAATGATGGCTGAGTTTGGAGAATATGGTTTTATAAAGTGAAAATTCAAGTTCTGGAATTTTCAAGTGAAAATTTGAAATCTGAATTTTCTGGAATTTTCTAAAATTTTCTAGTGACTATTGAGAAAGATTGAAGAGGTTTTAATCTTTGTTAACCACTTTATGAAAAAGTAACTAACTCTCCATACGTGTCTTTTCATGAAACATAACAAGATTTCATGAAATAACTAACTCTCCATATGTGCCTTTTTATGAAACATAACCCTATAGGTATAAATAGAGGCTTATGTTCTCTTAAAAAACTAACTTCACAAAATCAAAAGTTTGAGAGAAACACAAGAAACATAAGAAATCCTGTGGTCATTCTCTAAAATTGCCATATGTAGAACCCAACAACTTGGTTGTATCTTAGAGACAAATTTGCGATAACCTTTTAACAACAAAAGTGTGGGGGACAAATATTGTCTAAGGAAAACGATATAATGCCTCCAAGTTATTTATTTTCTTTTGTCTTTTCCGTTAATCTTATTATTCCATTGTTAGTTCGTGTAATATTCCCAATAATCTTAGACAATATTTCCTATGATGGAAGGAGTAAGTGATGTTTCAGCGTTAAAGATGTTGAATCATGAGTTGGTGAAATTGGATCGCTTTGATGGAACCAATTTCTCTCGATGGAAAGACAAGATGAAATTCCTACTTACTGCACTAAAACTTTTCTATGTCTTGGACCCAAATTTGATACCTTTTCCTCTTGCGAGTGATGAAGATATTGATGAGATTAAGGCACAAAGAAAGAAACGGGAGGAAGATGATTGATATGCAGAGGACACATTCTTAATACTCTTTCGGATTGCCTTTATGATCTCTACACATCAATGAAATCACCGAAGGAGATTTGGAATACTTTGGAAGCAAAGTATAAAACTGAGAAAGTAGGTATGGATAAGTTTATTATTCAAAAGTATTTTGATTATAAAATGCTTGATAATGTCTCAGTTTTAGATCAAGTGCATGAGTTACAGATTTTGGTCAATGAACTTCGTGATTTGTCAATCAATATTCCTGAATCATTTCAAGTGGGTGCAATCATTCCGAAACTCCCAACAATTTGGAATAATTTTAGGGAGAAGCTTCTGCATATGTCAGAAGATCTCACTTTAGAACAATTCGAACAACATCTTTGAATTGAAGAGGAAGGGTTAGAGATGTGACTAACACCGATTCTAAAGTGAATGTGAACAATGTGAGCAATGTTCAAAGTGAGAGTTCAAGTAAGACCAATAAGCACTTGAATGTAAATAAGAGTGTGAATGGTTTTAGAATAACAACTCTAAGGATCCCAACAATGACAAGTAGAATGTCATGTTTCTTTTGTAAAAAGAAAGACCATTACATTTGAGAATGTAAGTTTTTAAAGAATAAGAATGATGAAGATGGAAATGCCAATGAAGCAATTGTTATTAAGGGCATTATTGCTATGGTGAGTGATGTATGTAATAAAAATCACTATATTTCATATAGCTGTAATTACAAATCTTTCTGATTGGCATTTTGATTTAGGTGCAATGTTGCATGTGTGCAACTACAAGGCATAATTCAAGACTTATGAGGAGTTTTCCATAGAACTAGAGGTGCTTGTGGATATCCACAATAAGGCAAAAGTTCATGGACATTGCATTGTTGAATTGAAATTGAGTTTTGGCAAGAAGTTCTCTTGACCAATGCTATATTTTCATGTACCTAATATCAAGAAAAACCAATTTATGATTTAAGAATAGTCTTGTCCAAGAATGAGATATTAGTAGGCAATGGATATGCTACTATCTGAGTGTTATTTATCAATATGTTTTGGTTGTGCTTATATTGTTGATTCTTTATTTGTGGCATGCTAGATTGAGACTTCTAAATTTCAAATTCTTGAAATTTATGTCAAAGCGTGATAATAATTCATATAAGCATGATGATTTGAATTGAATGGTGTATTAACTAGAAATGATGAATATTTCTAAATGTATATTATTATTTGTGAGGAACATGTCATAATACACCAAAGTGCAGTCCCTTATACACCCTAATAAAATTGTTTGATCAAAAGAGAGAACTTTATTTGATATGGTGAATGCCATAAACTTGAGTGCAATCAACTAAGTTCTTATTTGATCAATGGGAAGAAACTTTACTTAGTGTATGCTATGTGCATAATAGAGTTTCATTTCAAAAGTATTTCATATGTGTTATGAAATGAGAAATTGACTAAATGCTTATCATTTTAAATTATGAGGGTGTTTAACCTTTTGTAAATGATAGACTAAAGATGACTAATTAGTCAAAGAGTTATATAAAGTATATATGTAGGTTTTGAGTAAATTCAAGGGTATGTAGTTTATTAGACTTAATGTCTAATATAAGAGTGAAATCAAAAGATATTAAATTTATTGAGTTTAAATTCAAAGATGATTTCTAGGATACCCTGATACCTACTTAAATACGGGTAAATGACTCTAATCTTAAATATCACATTAAGTGATATTAAAGATTTAAATGTGGTTCACCAAGTGAACAAAAGTGGAGTCAAAGTTTGAGAAATAAAAAGGATTTTAATCCAATTTTTTTATTTCATGTGAAGCTCTTGTATATCTTGTTAAAGGTAATAAAAGTGTAGTCCTAATTAAATACTCATGGTATTTTTTGAGGGAAGTGATCCTAAAGTTTGAGAAAGCTTTGTGCTTTTAAAAAGATGTAGCTTTTTATTATAAAAGCTATTAATGATGAGATAGACTCGATATTATTTAATAATAATTGGGTCTTAATGGATCTATCTCTAGTTTTAAAACCAATTGGTTGTAAGTGGGTATTAGAATAAGGTATAAATTTTTTTGGTTTAAGGTTAATAGTAAAAGGTTTGAAACAAAGGGAAAAAAGATAGATTTTGATATCTATACACTAATAACTATTTGTGTTATTAGTTTGATATCTTTAAAACCATTCATATAATTTTAAAGAAATTCACTATATTCTATTATTACATTTTGATATATGTAATTATAGTGTGTGTATATATGTGAATTTTGAAATGGTTGAGAACCCAAATTGTGGGATTTAGAAACTCAAATTGTGGAATTATGATATTCAAGAAAGTGTGGGGGTATAACCCTTAAACGAGTCATGGACTCGTAAGAATGCTAATGTGCATCAAAGATGTGCTTGATAAAGGTATTGATAATTAACATCGAGGGATGTTAAATTCATTGTGATTAAATTCTGCCATGTGTGGTAGATGTCTCAATTTTAAACAAGCACATATTGTGATCTTATTTTGAAAGTATCTCTTTGTGAAATAAAGAGAGTACAAGCGAGTTCATTAATTGAATATTCAAGGATCAATAATGAAATATTGGATTGTGTCTCCCCATATAATTTAAGTATGCATCATATAGATGTGAAGTGACTTTCTTAAAAAGTGATTTTGGTAAGAAAGTTTGCTTGAAAGACCTGTGGGTTTTTATTTCCTTACTTAATTAAATGAAAGTATTTTATGAATGAGAATCAAGTAAAGAAATGTAGTGGAGATGTGCACTATATTAATCTTGTGGGGCCAAAGGATTTGGGTGCCCTGGCCCATTTCAAATATTAAGCCCAAAGGCCCAGGCCGAGGAGGAAAACGTTCGAGGATGACTAAGGAAGGCCCAAAGCTATTTGGAGAAATTGTCAAGGACCGTCATGTCCTCAGCGAACTGGTGTCATGAAAGGAAAGGGCAATACACCATCCACAGCAGCCCTCCTCGTCATTCCCAAACGAAGGGACTAGCGCAGGGGGACAGCTATGGGAGCATGGTGAAATGGCTATTGTAAAAGAGTCTGTCACCTCCACATTAAATGTCCGCAGCTGGCAGTCTGGCTGCATTAATGAAGAAATGACCCCTGAACAGTGTCACCCTGTTTACTGCAACTCACAACAAGTTGAGGGAAGCGCTGGATAGGACAGATACTTAAGTAGCGACCTGCATGATCAACAGATGGACGGCCAAGATGAAGGGAGTAGAAGGATATATAACCAGAGAGATCTCACGAAGAGGGGGGATCACAGTTCGGAAGACACCTGAAAGCTCTAGCCGTGTAGTATCAGAGGAGGAAAAGAAGAACTCATCCTCGGACGAGGCCCGATGACAGACTTTTACCCCTCCTCTACCCCTTTGATGATCCTGCTCCCTAATGATCCTGCCCGACCGTTGACAAAGTCCTCGCAAAGGCCCAGTTCTTGAGCCCGCTTCTCTACCAAATTCATTGTATTGGCCCTGTTGGGTTTGGGTTCGCTCACATCTACAATGAAAGACCCCTCAAATCAGGACCCTACAAATCTCATTTTGAGATTTATGTTATCTCATTTTATTGAGATTTGAGTAATCTCATTGTGTTGAGATTAGTGATTTATCATTCTTTTGGAAATTGTGTTATCTCATTGTGTTGAGAACTTACTTCTTAGATTTTAATATCTTTAAAGAGGCAAAGACACTTTGATTCCAATATTAAATGAAAAGATTACTGGAATGGCGGATGCATAGCTCAAGTTTGCTAGTGTATTAAGTACATATTGTGTATTATGTATGGAACTAAACTAACCATTGCCTTCACAGTATGTAGACTTTCAAAGATTCTAAAACTTGAGGTTGATCACTAGAAAGCACTTAATTGTGATGAATATCTATTATATAGAATATTCAAGCTTAATTCTATTATTGATGTGAGTAATAATATCTATGTTTAGTTAGATAATCACTACATGTGGGGGTGCTATGTATAAGCATTAAATAAATAAGGTGTATTTCTTACTCTACTATAGAATTAAATTGAGAGCATTGATTATAATGGTAATGGGCAAGGAAAGAAAATGGCTAAGGTTTTGATATAGTGTCGTGGCCACGACCATAGTAAGCCATTCCTTATACTGTAGTTGTGAAACCACAATGCATATGGTATACATGAGTTGTACACAATGTAAACTTAGACTTAAGAGTCTAAGACAAGAATACGTAAGGCAAGTCAAATGTGGTTAGACTAGTCTATTGCCTATGTAATTCTATATATAAAATAGGTCCTTTATCGAAGTGTGTCTCGAGACTTGGTAAGGATAACATCCATTGGAATGGGACTAAAACCCTTCTTTTAAGAGAATCACCAATAGTGAGAACCGAACCTCAAACTGATTATATCTAAGAGATTTTAAGGGTAACAACAAGCTATTGATACGTGGTTAGTAAGAGCACTAAATTTGTGTCTCATTCAGGATGGATTAGTGCAGACTGTTACAATGAAATTGAGGAAGAATTTTAAACTCTTAATGAAGTTCATAAATCACAAGTGTCTGCGTAATAGGGACATAAGAAGGAACTTCACTTTTGTGAATATAGGAGTGGTGTCGCTTCTAACAAGAGTAAAAATGTTTTCTCTTGTACATGTTCACTAAACCAGGTAGAGCACAAGGCCATAATAGTGCTAATAACTTGGATTTCTAAATGTGTTATAGATGTTCTCATGTGTGTGTTTTTTCCGATTTCAACACATAAAAGTTTTGGTTTCAATACCAAGCCACCATTAATTCTGTTGATTTCTTGAGCAATTACACTAAAGGGAAGTTTAAGTTGAAAGACACTTTCGATTATGCATGATAGGATATCAATCAAGTGAGACATATATTATTACAACCTAGTGGGGGATTGTTATATATATAGGTATATACAAGGATATGTTGTAATAATGATGGTTGAGTTTGGAGAATATGGTTTCGTAAAGTGAAAATTCAAGTTCTAGAATTTTCTAAGTGAAAATTTAAAATCTAAATTTTCTAGAATTTTCTAGAATTATTTGGAATTTTCTAGAATTTTCTGATGACTATTGAGAAAGATTGAAGATGTTTCAATCTTTGTTAACCGCTTTATGAAAAGTAACTAACTATCCATACGTGTCTTTTTATGAAACATAACGAGATTTCATGAAATAACTAACTCTCTATACGTGCCTTTTCATAAAACATAACCCTATAGGTATAAATAGAGGCTTATGTTCTCTCGAAAAACTAACTTCACAAAATTAAAAGTTGGAGAGAAACACAAGAAATACAAGAAATCCTGTGGTCATTCTTCAGAATTGCTATCTGTAGAATCCAACAACTTGGTTATATTCTGGAGACAAATTTGCGATAACTCTTTAGCAACAAAAGTATGGGGGGGCAAATATTGTCTAAGGAAAATGATATAGTGCCTCCAAGTTATTTATTTTCTTTTGTCATTTCTGTTAATCTTATTCTTTCATTATTACTTTGTGTAATATTTCCAACAGAATCCTATCTTGGATTGCATGAATCTGTTCAAACAAACAACATTGCTTTTGTGAGACAAACCTATGTGCATATACGCTCCTACTAGAAATGAATGAATTTTCAACCGGAATTAGTTGTTTTTAACAGTCCTCCAATAGATGTTTATATTTTACTTTATTATGACATTGTGGGTAATTATTATGAGACTTTTTATTTTAATTCTGCTTTAATTAGTTAATATATGCCAGTCCTTCGTTTACCAAAAATAAAAAATAAAAAAGAAAGAAAGAAAAGAAAAGAAAGAAGAGACAAATAATATTTAAAATATCTCCTAAAACAGACAACTTCCTCTGATATAATTCCTTCGAATCTGAGTCTATGACAATAGGATCTAGGGTCCACTATGAACCGGTTATTATTAATTTTTTTAATTTTGTTATTATGTTTTGGTTGAATGAGAATGAACCTATGGTTAATTTTACACAGTACACAAAGTGGCCAGGTTGGTGTACGGATATAATCCGCTCTGAAATGCAAGTGACTGGCAAAGTGAATATTTTTTGTCCAAAAGTGCGCTGACTAGACATGCCCAATGGAATAGTCGGTGCAGACGTGTAGGCAGTGTCCACATACTTTCTCGCCTTAGGGGGACCCACCACGCTTTTCTTTTGAAAAGGAGGGAAAACATGCGTTTGAATTCTGCGTTCTAAATCCTGCGTTCACATTTTTTTTTTTTTTTTTCTCTTCTCGCTTTCACGCGTTTAAGGGGAGACAGATTTTACCATTCAGAGACAATTTTTACTGTTTATATACTGTTTTGTCACTGTTTATTACTGTAGCAGTACTGTTTCTATATTAAAAATATTAAAAATGGGTCCCGACACTATATACATAATTAAAAATTATTTTACTACAGTATTTTCAGTTTTCAAATTCAGTAACAATAAATCCAATATAAAAGGATCCAAAAATGACAAGGCCGCTAGGGACACTGCAAATTTTTAGATCGAATTGAGTCGGATTTATTTTTAAAAGAATTATTTTGAGTAATCCGAATGAGTCGGATTTGTTGACTTTTGAGCCGGATATATTGACAATTGTGCCGCGGACTCACTTTTCTTTTCCTTTTCCTTTTAACAGACGGTCAAGATCGTTTAAGAGTTTATGATGTGGAACAACTAATCCAAATAAAAGAAGGAAATAAATAATAAATATTCTAGGAGTCGGTGAAGACCGAAGATTATAGTAGTTGTTTGTGTCTGCAAAATAAATACATCTCTTTTAGAAGAAAGAAGCAGAGCAAAAAGTTTTGAGTGGTGGAGACAAGGTGGGAGCCCCATATCGCCTGTCTACTGAAGGCCGTGGTGTTGCTCTCTACTCTCTATACTCATAAAAATGCAGAACACAATAGATATCAGTTTCTCGAAATATTGTTTCTTATGGTAAGTTTTCGACTTTTAATTTCAGATCTTAGGCCTAAAAGTGTTACAATTTTAATTTTATGTTTTCTTTTTGAAGAGCGGTGGCGCTGGTGGTGGAGTGGGTGTGCCTCAAGGGAGCTCAAACAAGTTCTTGTGTTGCGTAAGAAACAAATGTAAGTTTCTTTGCTTTTTTTTTTTTAATCAAAAGTTTTCTTTTTATCTGTATCTTCATACACATTTTAACACATAAAAAAAATATAGAAAACAGTTTCTCACAACTCCCTCTCGTGATATTCAGTTCCTCTTAGTCTCAGTCTCCCACTTCCCTCTCACTGTCTAGCGTCTTCTTCCTCCTACCGTCTCTCGCTTTCATCAACTACAGAGGTTTCTGTCTTCCCAATTCAAATCAAAGTACGACCCTTCCGTGGCTGTTGTCAACGAAACTTTCCCACTTTACCATCATTGTTTGGGCAAATATACGATATATTTGTTTTATTTTATTATTTTTCAGGTCAATGAATGTGAATTACTCTGTACTCATGTCTTTCTTCTTCGTCCTCTTCTTCTCCTGTATGTCGTCTAGGTATTACTTTTGTGTTTGCTTTTATCATTACTGAATTTCAAAGCTTGAATTTTTACCATTAATTGGCTTAGATTTTTAAATTTAAAATTGATATTTGATATGAGTTTTAATTAATTTGTGGGCTTGGGTGATGTAAGTGCTTTGTTAAAGCTCTGTTTGCCTCTATGGCAAAATACCCAGAAAGGTTTTCAAAAAAAAAAAAAGGATTTTTATCAGACTGTTTAAAGAAGAAAATGGTAATTTATGGTGTAATTTATGGTGTGGAGAGGCATATTTGTTTGTAAGAACTTGAAAACCCAGACTTGAAACAAAAAATTCAAAAAGGAGAGCTAAAATTAGAGAAAGTGGATGTCTGTAAGTTGTGACAAATTAAATGGGAGTTAGGCTTTTTGTTTGTTATTAATCTTTGCATTTGGAGTTGTTGGAACTTGGAAGGAGCTATGGTTATTGTACAGTGAAGAAATTAGTATTAAATTAAAAGGACTTTACGCTTGGGAGTTCATTCATTTTTCAGTTGTAAATACCCTTACCTTTTTTTTGGTTGATGAGAAGTTTATGGGAAAGAAGATGTACAACAGTGAGGACAAGATCAGTTTATCAGATAGTGAATACGGGGCAATTTGGTCTTTCAACTGTCAGGTGACTTACACATGAGCTAACTGGGTTGCAAAGTGTGCAGAGGATAATAGATTAGGACTTAGGAGGGATAGGTGTGTATTCACTTCATTTAGGGGAGTAACTATAACATGAAGTATAATTTAGAGGGATAAAGTGTAATTTCTCCCAATTTTTTTAGACCATAAACTTATAATTATAATTTTTTTTTAATGTGATGTAGCAAGTTTTGGAGTTTTTGATACAAAGATAAAAATTTAACTCAAATCTAATCTAAGTGTATATATGTGTGAAGCTCTTTCCTAGAGATTTGAACTCTGGCTCTTGTCCTTTACACCCCGCAAGTACTTATACTTTTGGAGTGACTATCGAACTAAGGGCATGCAGTGGTTAGTAAGTTTTGGAGTTTGAATCTTAGAACTCACATCTTTTTTTTTCTTTTCTTTTTGTTGAGAACTTAGGTCAAAGTGTGTAACAATTTTAATTTAATTTAATTTTTTTTTTGAACTAGTGTTTCTAAGTTGTACTGCCTCTTGGAACCCAAATAGCACAATTATCTAGAGCATAAGTCAAAAATAAATTAAATTAAATAAAATAAAATTTGAATGTGATGTGTAAGTTTTGGAGTTGGAAGTAGGTCTAAAGTGTGTAACAATATTAATTTTTTTAAAATTAGGTTAGCGAATATGTGTGTGTGTTTGTTTCTCAAAAAAAAAAATAAAATAAACGGTAATTATCTCACATTGCTTAAAAGAGTGTATTGTGTGTATGCTATAATTTGTCTTACCCTCTCTTAAAAGTTATCATGGTTCTTGTGTGAAGTTTGTGATATGCTTATATGTTTGAACTCTTTTCCCTCTCCTTTGTGTGTTTGTGTGTTTGTTTGTTTCTTAAAGAAAAAAAAAAAAAAAAAAAACTTGTATGAGACAGGTGTCAATAAAAAATAGATATGTTTTTTAAAAAATAGAGTTAAATACTCTAGTTCAAATAAGTTATAACTTTATATATTTGCTTGAATTCTACTATTAGTTGAAGGAGTGTGTTTTATTTTTTTTTTTGAGAAACTGAAGGAGCGTTTTTAAGTACATGTGATTGGTGCCAACTATCCAGAACCTTGTACCTCAACTCATTGGCATCTTCGGGTGTGTCCATGACATCTAAAATTTGAATCTTCCTTCCATATTGTAATTGTAAGGACTCAATTTGTAACGATCCCAAACTGGTATTGGGTTCGTACGTTAAAGGCCCAAACAATAAAATTTGTAGAGAGTGGGCTAAAAGGCTAGGCCTTGGTCACCGGACAATGGTTGGTCATGGTGTTCATGATAATCACACAAGGGAGAACTGTGCTTGCCCAAGAAGGTTTTCTCCTCTGCACGGCATGGGAGGCTCTAGTTCTTGGCCCTTCTCCCCGTCCTCCTTTTGGATTGCTTCCCTCTCCTTTTTATACTAGCCTTTATCCTCGCTCCAACGTCCACGTGTAGGTTTAGCTTTCTAGGGCTGATACTTGTCCCATCAGCCCATACCCAAAGTGGTTGGGAGTGGTTGTAAAAGCT
Source organism: Quercus rubra (assembly GCA_035136125.1). Lineage (NCBI taxonomy): Eukaryota > Viridiplantae > Streptophyta > Magnoliopsida > Fagales > Fagaceae > Quercus > Quercus rubra. The sequence continues at coordinate 11,618,917 of CM068739.1, forward strand.
GAAAAGCATTGCTCTGTCAGGCACAGAGTACTTAATTGTAGTAATGGTAGCTTTCCTTTGTCCTTTGTCCTTTGTCGCCACACTGTTCAGAGGTCCTTTCCCCATCAATGCGGAGGTGTTCAGCTTTTCCATACACCGCTTTTATACATTACTCGCCCTTTCTTCTAAGAGCGCTTTGGGATGCCGAGGACAAAATCGTCCTCGGCTATATCTCTAGGTCATTTGGACTTTCGTTGTATGTCCTCGGCAATGTCCCTCCTCAGCTCGGGCCTTGGGCCCTAATGCAAAGTGGGCTGGGGCACAAATTCTCTGGCCCCACAATAACAATTATATATATTAAAAAAAAAGTACATGGATTGTTTTGTATTTTTAAAGGTATCTTACTTATTTAAAAAAAGAACATGTGATTAGTAATTTTAATGGTGGCTTACCTTGTATCTTAAAAAAAAAGGTAGCTTATCTTTAAAGATTATATAATTTATTTATTTGCTCACATTTTACTATTTTAGAAAACAAGTGGTATTAAGTACAAGTAATTGGTATTTTCAGGAGCACATAAAAGTCAATCAAGCACAACCCTGACCAAAGTGTCCGAGTAAAAATCACTACCTCCAAATTTAAGGCTCTCTTTCGCACTGAGTTTAAAGGTATTTGATGATTGTTTCAATTGCATTTCTTTCTTTTCCACTGCAGGTTGATTGTTTGCAAAATGAAACTAAAATATGCTTTTTGTTTGTTTTGATTTTTGCCATTTTTGGTTTTGTTTTTCTTTTAGGATATTACAAATTTTCTTATATCATGTCTTAAGTAATTTATTTAATATATTATTAACGTAACACCAATATTATATATATATATATATTTTTTACATCATCCAATTTATGTTAGTTGGTAAGCCTTTTATAACAAAAATTGTAATCCTTTTCTTATTGATATTTTTGGGTGTTTGGGAGAACGAGAGTTTTGCACTAATCTATTTAAATTTGAAACTTTTTGTTTAAAAAAAAAAAAATCATACATGACCCCCGTCCAAAATAAAAAAATGAGCCTCAAAATTTAAAGTTAGCCCAAAAAACTCAAAAATTAAAATAATCAAATCCATATTTGTGATTAGCAACCCCTTCTGAACAAAGCAACAAAAAAATAAAATCCATTTTTACTAATAAAATATAAACAAATCCCAGATAAGAAAATCTGCGCTAAGAAAAAAACAAATAACTTGTGCAGTTTAACTATTCTTTTGGCATAATCTTGTGATTATCTTTTTTAGGATCCAAAATTAAAATTTTAAAAATTTGGGATTTGGATGTTGCCATACTGTCTAGTTCCACCTAAAAAATTGTTATGGTAGCATTTATTATTATTATTATTTATTTTTTCACTATTAGCAAGATGATTTTACACTACCGCACATCTTTGAGGTGATAATCACTCTATAAGTACAAAATTCTTGTTGGGGGGAGGGGGAAGGGCCAGGTTTAAGTCTCCGAGAAGAAGCTTTACACACATATACATCTAGAATATGCTCAAGTGTAATTTATATCTTGTATAAAAAAAATTAATAATAAAAAAAAGCAAGGTGACTTTATGACGTAGTATCAATACTGATTAAATATTTTCTGTTATGTAAAAACATTCTTAATTACAATAATGGAATCATTGATTAAGCAAGCATGTAGTTACTTATCATTATCACTAACACTGATCTATTACTTGGACCGAAAACTTCTATGCCATTTTGGTTCCCATGTGTTGTGATCAATTCATAAAATGATGGCTTGACCCGTCATCATATATGATAATATGAAATAGCCGACAATATATATTTAGTGTCACTTTTTTTCCAGGACCTGTTGGGGCATGTCAAATGTGTCCTTCCTAAAACTTAAAATACACAAAAAAGAAGGTTATTAAAATGGCTTATTATCTACTACCAAATGTTTTTACTTACTCCTAAATTAATTTTTTTTGGTAGTGGTTTGACTGTTTACTGAGTTAGTTCCAATTTATTGTAATCAATAACTAGTATCTTTCAAAGCTAAATGCATAACTCTTTCAATTAATATTTATTTGGTTGCTTTAAACTTCATTTACTGATGCTATTTTGCATATTTATAAGAACCAATGTTATTAAACCATGTTAAGAGACCTTTATAGTTCAATTAGTACTTCTTAGCGTTTTTAACGGAAACGTCCAAAGTTCAAATTTTCCTCCCATTGTTGTAACTGTATAATTATTTTTAAAAAATGGTTACTAAACTATCAGTCTATCACAAAGAAACTTACTCTTCAGAGAGTTAAATGAGGCATAACAATTTAGTTCCAACAATATTATTACTTATACTATTTTATTTTTTACAGTTATGAAAATTTCACTATGCTTTATTTACCTATCTGCCTCTAGCTCTTTAGTTTGTCCTTCATTGTTGTGCCATGCAAATCTTTGTTAGTACATTTTGGACATTTTAAATGTCCATCTTCTAAGCTTAAATTAGTTTAAATATGTTTGACCATTTGTTCAATTATTTTTGTATGTCTTAATAGGAAGTAAACAAAATGAAACGTCCAGAGATCTCAGCATCATATAAGGTAACTTCAGCACCCCCGAATTCCTCTAAAAAGAGAAAGTCAACATCGGACGTTTGGAACCACTTCATAAAGGAAACAGATCAAAATGGGATGGTCTGGGCCAAATGTCAACACTGTGGGAAGCGCTTTTCAGGGTTAAGCAAAGACGGGACAACACACTTGAAAAATCACTTGAATACCTCAAAATGTAAAAGATCACAAAAAGAAACTGGTGGTTTAGAAAATCCAACTGTCACCAATGGGAATTTTGTGTTTGATGAAGAAAGGAGTGGCTTGAAAATGGTTGAGCTTTCTTATCGGATGAAGAAGCAGAAGGACGAGGTGACTCGGTTGCAGCTCTCGAATCGCAATCTGGTGCAGATGATCAACGCCCGGGAGCAGAACTACGGGGTGATCGAATCCGCCAACAAAGTTCTCAGGGCTCAGCATGCGGAACTCACAGATCGCTTGCGATCCTTGACATCGTTGCTTCAGATGATCGAAGAAATGAGTGGATTCTCCGTGGATATTCCTGATTCTATGATGAACCATGGCAGCTCAACCGTCCGATCCAGCCGATCATGGCTGATATGTTCCTGCCTTGATCAATAATCCTATCCATCGGTCTCTGATCTTTCATTGTTAGTAGAAGTCGGTTTTGTGATGATGAGCCATTGTAATGGAGTTTAATAATTTGGGGTTGGGGTTGTGCTATGTAGAAAAGGCTTGATATGTTAAAATTATTATGGAAGGTCGTTTGGATTTCTTATTGGGTTTGTATTTTGTAGATGTAGTAGTTTGTTTTATCATTTTAATGAATGTGTTTTTATGTTTTATGTACTCCAGTTATTATGGATTGTTGGGTTGTATCAATATCAAGGCAAGCATTTAGAGCAGAAGAAGCAAGATTCAACACGTATAGCAGAGGTTCAAGAAGTAATATTTGAAGCACTTGTAGCTTAGTAGCTGTGTTTGTATTATAGACAATATATGACCTGTAGTTTAGCATTTTTTCTTTCATTAGTGTTCACACGTGACACTACAAACAATATGACCTGTTTCGACCATTTTTTTTCAAGGGTTACTAAATTTTGTCCAAATAAACACTAAAATATGACTATTACTAGAGTTATTAAGGACCTCCAAAATAATTAACACAATCCTTGAAAAATAACTAACACAACCCTTGAAATAAATATATAAAATAAAAAAATGGTTAGTTTTGTCACTAAAATGTAAATCCTCTTAAATTCACTACCCCTAATAAAAATACCCTAAAATTTTCAACCCATGAAAAAAAATTCAAAAAAATATTAAAAAAAAAACAAAAGAACTCTCAGTCTCTCATATATCACAAGCTCTCTCTCCGAGATCTCTCACTGTCTCATTTTCCCCAAATACATATTTAAGCTTGACAATCATGGAAATTACATAGCATTCAAGCTCAAGTTCGTGATTTCTTCGTCTGTGTCTCTTTGTCTCTCTCAATCTAAGCTCAGTGTTCTCTTCGTGACTTCGTCTCTCTCGGTCACGGTGTGTTTTCTTTGTCTTTCAATCGCATTGATAAGAATAGGTATTGCCTAATCACAAACCCTAATTTGTTCTTTGAATTTTTGCGTTTCTTTGTTTTCTCCCACTTTCTCGTTGATTTTCACCGCATTTCTTTGATTTTCCTTTCGCACATTTCTCAGAAAACTCAAAAATCAGTGGTCTCCTCTCATCTCGACTCCAACACCCCTGATTCCACTCGTTTGATTACTGGTTCTACTCTCTCTTATGAAATGTTCATTGTTGATTGTTGATTGTTGATTTTGAAATTGGAAAATTCTTTGTACCTATTGGTTGTTGATTTGTAAGGTTGAATTTGTGCTCTATTCTGAAGTAATTATTTAATTTGCTCCTTCAAGCTTCATTTTCTTTGATTTTTGGGAGATTTTGTTGTGTTTGTTTATCGATTTGATTTTTCAGAAATTTCCCGCGTTTTTGGATGATTACCTATAATTTCTGCTCCAATTTTTTTTTTTATTAAATACGAAATTGAAATAATTATTTAATTAGATCCCAAACGTTGTTTAAATCTAGGAGATTTGGTTGTATTTTTTATACGATTTAACATTTCACAAATTTCCTGCGCGTTATTAAGATTGAAGACAATTTACTTAAGAGATTTACGATTGAGAAATTTAATGGTTGTGTTATGCTAATTGATATTTAATGATTGAGAGATTTGTTGGCTTTGGTTTTGGTTTTGGTTTTGTTTTTTTTTTGCTGGTGTTGCTGGAAGCGAATGGAGGAGTGAATGGAGAGCGATTTGAAGAGAAGTTGGGTACTGTTGAATTTGGGGAAGGAGTGAGTTAGAGGTAAAACCACAACCTCTGATAAAGAAACAAAGAGGCTTGAGAAACAGAGTATGAAACAGAGCAACATGGAAGCCATAATTTTAGAACCAAGAGTCAAGAGTAATGAATTATATTGTTTATAATATGAATTATATTATTTGAGTTCAGAGATATATAAAATCCATACCTCAAAATACATAAAAATAATCAAACCACTCGAATCACGATTCATTTTGCAACTTTTTTGAATTTTGATTTGATATTACTGTCGAAGAGTTTAAAATTTCTTTTTATAAGGGAGGAGGGGAAGGCAATAGGACGAAGGTTCTAGTGGGAGTGGGTGGCTCTGAGGTTTTTGGTGCATTGGCGCTTGTTACTTGTTAGGCGTATTTGGGTAGAGGTGTGAGTTTTCAATTTTGTGCGGTTTTGGGTTTGTTATTTGGGCAGAGGTGTGAGTTTTCATGTTGAACATTGCATCCTTTACAATGGATTTTGTAGGTAGGCGTAGGAGAATAATGGGTAGGATTTTGGGAGGTAGAAAGTCCCACATTGCTTCTTCTTCTTCTTCTTCTTCTTCTTTAATGAATAATGATTTGGAGTCTTTAGCTGGTAAGTTGTCTGACATTGTTCTCTGCTTCCTTCAAACCCGAACCCAGTGAAAGAAGAAGAAAAAAAATAAAAAGAAACCCAAATCAGATCACTAAAACTAGTGAAAGAAGAAGAAGAAGAAAAAAAAAAGAAATCCTGATTAGATCACCGAATCCAGTGAAAGAAGAAGAAGAAAAAAAAGAAAAAAAGAAACTCAGATCACCGAACCTAGTGAAAGAAGAAGGGAAAAAAGAGAGGAAGAACTGAAGACCGAACCCAGGAGAAGAAAGGGAGAAAAAAAAAAAAAAGTCAAAAGGTCAAAAGGTGTGGCTGACTTGACTAGTGAGTTCCTCCATGTGTGTTTAATTGCAAATATGCATTGAAAACAGAGTTATAGAAACTGAAAACAGCTAAAAACATATCATCTTGGCTTTAATTTACACCAAAATGTGCACACTGCAGCTGTGAGTCCCAAAACCAAAGGAAGCCGCAGCCAAACCTTCGCTCTCTCCAATCTCACTTCCGCTCTTCCAGCCGGTCACAGTATATTGTTTTTTTTTTCAAAGAGCTTTGGCTAAATGATTTGGTTCTGGATAGTCTAAAATCGCTTAGCAGCTGACCAAGTTGGTTGGTTCAAGTATTCCCAGCTAGTAATTTGCATCTAATATTAAGCTTTCCATGCTCATTGCTAAATTGAAATGCTTATTTCGGAAGTTGTCTTTATATGACTAGACTTAATAATCAGTAAGTCTTGTTCCTTAGGTACCTCACTCGGATGCCTTAGAACTTTGATGAAAGTAATTATGAAAACAAATGTGTGCAATTATTTGGTTAAGCAAATTCCAGATTTTATGTGTGAAGAGAGCACAAAAGAACATTATATGCATGTAATGAGTCTTTAATTTATTATGTTATATGGTCATATTAAATTGGACATGGTTGCCAGTAATCATTAGGACATTTGTGAGTTTGACAGTTACATATGATGTACTTGTGTGTGTTTGGATAAGGTTTATTCTCACTTTAAAGCCTACATTTTCGAGTACATAGCTTATTTTAAACCAAAGTAATAAGCCAAAGAAAATATATTATCTCAAACAGACCCGTATGTGTGCAAGACTGACATCTTAATACTATTTACTTCTGGTGATATTTAGGAAGGCTGTGAGTTTTTCCCTGAAGTGTGTTTCTCTGCTTTGTGTGTTTCTTTTATTGATTTTATTTCTTTTTGTTTGTAATTCTTTGATCAAGTAACGCACCCCGTGTACATGCGTGTTTTTAAAAACATTGATATTTTTATCCAAAAAAAAAAAAAAAAAAAAACTAGAAAAGAGGCTTGTTTGGGGATATTTGTAAACAAACATTTGGGACAGACGCAAGTAAAAGTTTAAAACAAATCGTTCACGTGGCTCTCTCACACGATGTCTCTTCTATTTTTACTAAAATATCTATTACTAATCAAATCAAAATATTTGTATTTCTTTTAAACTCAAAAGGATGATTATGATTCTTATGTTTGAGGTTTTCTTCAGGTTATTGTCATAGTAAATTTGAAATTATATTGGTTGCATTGACATTTCGGGTTGAATGTTTTGAGATCACTTCAAAGGACTTATGCTTGTAAGAGAACTTTGACCTGTTCTAAGTCTGTGTATCTGCATGTGGAGCTTTAGATAAATATACTGCAAGTCTGCAACTCTAGTTATTTCACAAGTATAGGCTCTACCTTGTGAGTTCTCTTAGAATTTTAATATTTTTTAGTTTACAATTAATGTTTGTCTTGGTTGCTAAATATTTTACGAAGGCGGTGGATCAAAATGAGAAATAATTTATTATTAACCTTGAATATAAAATTACTGTTCACTATTCACAGTCCCTCCACTAAATGTGTCCTAATTGTTAGACATGCAGATTTCCTCTTCTTTTAATGTCAGTTTTCATTCCTGTTTAGTATTTTCCTTTTCAATTGGCTCTATTTTCCATTGAGCAGTGGATTTTGATGACATGAAGTAGTTTATAAGAGATGAAGAAATAAATCAACTACAAGGTGTTGTAATAGCAGATATGGGAGACATAGACAGTCTTTGTGATGCTTTTAGAGGTTGTCATGCTATTTTTCACACCTCCTCATTTGTAGATCCACATGGGGTATCTATGTCTATATATCCCATGGGCCTTATATAGGATGTATTAGGATTTGTTTTGTTCACCTACTACCATGTCAGATTGTGCAAAGAACCTTGTTTTTACAATTTAAAACTCTTGCCCCTGTTAACTATTGAATTAGATCATATAAATATTGAACGGGTTAATCTGACTTTTGGTATCATTCTCTCTTTTTCAGAAACTTGAGGGCACCCATAATGGCTGAAATGTTTAATTGTACTAGCTGATAACTTCTTGCTTTGGAGATGATGATGAAGATTAAATTGTATCAAAACTTTTAGCTCTTGGATAGATTTGGTCTTTGTACAAAGTGTGGTTGTTGATATCTTTTTTCTTAAACAATAATTGACATATTGGCATTTTGTATGCTACCCCTAATCTGTTAATTTGTAGGTTTGAGTTTAGAGATCAAAGAAAGTGTAATTATAGCAATATATCACTTTTGCTATATATCAATATCATAGCATATCATCTCAACAATTGTGAATTTTTGTGTTTGTATATATATATTGTGCATGACTGTGGTTTTTTTTAATTAAATAAAATATTATTTTGAGGGTCAAGAGACCCCCTTAAATAACCTTATTTATCAAGGGTTGTAAATATTAATTTTTTAAACCTTGGTAAAAGGTTATTTAAGGGTCTCTTGACCCTCAAAATAAGATTAGAGTACTTGTTTTAAGGGCCACGAAGGCCGTTAAAATTTCCTTTTCGATGGTATATGTTTTGAGGGTTATCAAGGGTCAATTAGACTCTTAAAATAATTTTTTTCAAGGTTTTTTAATACTTTTTTTAAGGGTTTTGACATTTGAAAAAAGTTAGATTTGTTGTAGTGTGAGTAGGATGGTTAGTCACACGTGGGAGTGGTTGTTAGTTTGTTATTTTAGTTTGTTAGCTCAGCACTCTGTTTTTCGTTCCTAACTGAACTTGATGCTGTATATAAAGGCACAAGCTAAGTTAATTCAATACAATTTGGTTTTTTCCAATTCTTTCATTTCTCATATGGTATCAGAGCTCTCTAGAAGCTTAAAATTCTAGGGTTTTACAGATTTGGGAATTTTTCTTTTCTTGTTCACCATTGTTGTTTCTCTTCAAGCTTTCTCAAAATTTTTTTAAGCTTTTCTTTTTGCTTTAATGGCTGACGCAACAGCAGCTAACACTTCCACCACTGAATCTTCATCTTCTTCGTAAGACTCATATAATCTTAACAATCCCCTGTTCTTACATCCTAGAGAAAATCCAGGGGCTGTTCTTACTTCTCAGCCTTTGGTTGGAGAAGAAAATTATTCTGCTTGAGCAAGGTTAGTGAGGAAATCTTTGATTGACAAAAATAAGCTTGGTTTTATAGATGGCTCCATAACCATTTCTTCTCCACTCGTGAATTCACCAACAGTTGTTCAAGCATGGATTCGTGCTGATAATATAGTTGGTACTTGGATTATTAACTTAGTATCTCCAAAACTTCAGGGTAGTATCATTTACAGAGATACTGCTTTTGAGATTTGGACTAAGCTTCGAGACACATTCAGTCAAGGAAATGGCACCAAGGTTTTCAATATCCAAAGGCAAATTGCTGAGATTCATCAGGGAGAACAATCACTCACTGATTACTTCACTCAGCTTAAAGTCTTGTGGGATCAGCTTCAGAATCTTAGTCCATTTCCTCAATGCACTTGTGGTAAGTGTGTATGCAATATTAATCAGAGGTTGAAGGATCTTCAAGCCAAAGAAGCCACAATGAAGTTTCTCATAGAAGTCAATGATGTGTTTTCTCAAGTCAGAACACAAATTTTGCTCATGGATCCACTACCTTCTATTAATAAGGCTCATTCTTTGTTCATCCAAGAAGAAATGCAAAGATCTGTCACCAATTCTGTTAGAGTTGAATCCACTTTTTTGGCTACTAAGAGCTTAGGCAACAATCCAAAAGGAAAGGAAAGGCCTTTATGCACTCACTGTGGAAAGTTGGGCCATACAGTGGATAAATGTTACAAACTCCATAGTTTTCCACCAGGTTACAAATTCAAGAACAGGAACATGAGGGCTTATCAAGTTTCAGCTGTTGCAAATTAGCTCCAGAGTCATTGCTTGGCTCCAAATACTAATCATAATCCTGTGGCAAATCAGTTTCAAGGGCATTGCTTGGCTCTAAATACTGATTATAATCATGTTGTCACTGCTCAAGCACTTGCATTTACTCCTGATCAGTACCAATAGCTTCTGTCTTTGATTAGAGTTCACCAAACTTCAATAGTTCAAGAACCTCACATGGTTAATGTTGTTTCTTTGGAATCCAATGTAGTTGCAGGTATTCTTTCTTGTTCACCACATTCAGTCTTTTCTGCTAAGGTTGTGAATAGAAAGGCTTTTGGTGTTGAAACTTGGGTTATAGATACTGGTGCTATAGATCACATGGTTTGTTCAAAGCATTTATTGACTTCTTTTACTGCAATTTCACATACTGTGGTTGAATTGCCTAATGGGGAGGCTGCTCTTGTGACTCATGTTGGTACAATTAAACTTTCCTCACATATTACCCTAACAAATGTCCTTTGTGTGCCTTCTTTTTCATTTAACTTGATATTTGTTAGTGCCTTAACCCATTCTCAACCTCTCTGTGTTGTATTTTTGTCCAATTATTGTTTTATATAGGCCCTTACCTATTGGAACACGTTTGGAATGGGCAAAATGCATGATGGACTCTATCTGTTACAAGGATCTAGCCTTTCTAAAGCTTCCAAGTCTCTTGATGATTTTCTTCTCAAGAATAAGTTCAGTTCTTTCATTGCTTTTTCTTCTTCTGTTTCTCATGCCAGCTTGTATTCTCTATGGCATTCTAGATTAGGACATCAATCTGATATGAAAATTCATTCTTTAGGTCATCTCTTTCCTTTCTTGCAAAATTGTTGTACTAAAGATTGCATTGTATGTCCTTTGGCAAAACAAAAGAGACTACCCTTTCCTTTTGATAATAAAAGAGCTGTTCATTCATTTGATCTTGTTCACCTGGATGTTTGGGGGCCATTTTCCATTCCTACTACTGTTGGGCATAGATATTTTCTTACAATTGTAGATGATGCATCGAGAGCCACTTGGGTTTTCCTCATGAAAGCTAAATCCGAAGATAGACCTTTGATTATTTCATTTTACAATATGGTAAATACTCAGTTTCAAACCCCAATTAAGTCCATTAGAACTGATAATGCCTTAGAGTTTAACATGATTGATTTTTACACTTCTAAAGGCATTATTCATCAACAAAGCTGATGCTCCTGATGCCTTTGATCATGTTGCTAATGATGTTCTTGATCATGATGTTTCTGCTACTCCAGTTGTGCATACTGATGCTCCTAGAAGGTCTAGTAGGGTGTCTAAACCTCCATCCTATCTAAAGGCTTATCATTGTAACCAAGTTTCATGAGCATCCATCTCCAATCAGTCCCAATCAGGTACTTCCCATCCTCTTTCTTCCTATCTCTCTTATGCCAATCTATCTCCTCCCTACAAATCCTTTTGTTGCTCAATTTGTACCAACATAGAACCTAAGTACTTTTCACAAGCTGTAACTGACCCTAAGTGGCAAGATGCCATGGATGCTGAAATTGCTACCTTAGAAGCCAATAATACATGGACTGTCACTCCTTTACCTTATGATAAACATCCTATAGGATGTAAATGGGTCTATAGGATTAAGTACAAGACTGATGGGTCTATTGAGAGGTATAAAGCTACGTTAGTTGTAAAGGGATTTACTCAAAAGAAGGGATTAGACTACCTTGAAACTTTCAGCCTTGTTGCCAAAATGGTTTCTGTGAAGTGTGTGCTTGCAGTGGCTTGTGTGAAAGGTTGGTTTCTTAGCCAACTTGATGTCAATAATGCTTTTCTTCATGGTGACTTGCATGAAGAAGTGTACGTGGCCCTTCCACTTGGTTTTCACAACAAGGGGGAGCATGGAGAGCAACTTGTATGCAGGTTGAACAAGTCACTCTATGGTCTTAAACAGGCCTCAAGACAGTGGTTTTCAAAGTTCTTAAGCACATTGATTCAGCTTGGGTTCACTCAATCTTAAGTTGACTACTCACTCTTCACCAGGCAACAGGGAGATTCATTCATTGTTTTGTTAGTATATGTTGATGATGTTCTTATAGCAAGCAATGACAAGGAGTAGGTTGATCAATTTAAGGTGATGTTGAACCAGAAATTCCAGTTGAAGGATTTGGGTGCATTGAGGTATTTTTTTGGTTTGGAAGTAGCTAGGACAGAAAAACTCATCTCCTTGTGTCAAAGGAAGTAAGCTCTTGAGATTTTGGAGGATGCAGGACTTCTTGGTTGCAAACCTATCAAAATTCCTATGGATCAGAATTTAAAGCTCAGCAAACATGAGGGCTTATTACTTGATGATCCAGGGCAGTATAGAAGATTGGTGGGAAGGCTGTAGTACCTAAGCATCACTAGGCCTGACATTACCTTTGCAGTCCACAAACTAAGCCAATTTAAGACTAAACCAAGAAAACCACACCTTGAGGTAGCACTTAAGGTTTTGCAGTACTTGAAGAATGAACTTGGTAAAGGTATTTTCTTTGCAGCAAGTTCAGAGTTGCATGTGAAAGATTTTACAGATTTTGACTGGGCTTCATGTCCAGATACTAGAAGGTCTGTTACTGGATATTGTATATTCATTAGTTTCCTAGAAATCAAAGAAACAATTCACAGTTTCCAGATCATCAGCAGAAGCAGAGTATAGGGCAATGGCCATTTCAACTTGTGAGATAGTTTGGATTCTCTATTTGTTAAAGGATCTTCAGGTTAATCACAGTAGAGAAGCATTGTTGTTCTGTGATAGCCAGGCAGCTCTCCACATAGGTTCTAATCCCGTTTTCCATGAATGAACGAAGCATATAGAAATTGACTGTCATGTTGTAAGGAATAAAGTGTTGGAGAGAGTTATCGAGCTTATTCACGTTAGAACTCAATCTCAATTAGCAGATTTGCTCACTAAGGCTTTGAGTCATAAACAGTTTTCAGAGCTTTTATCCAAGATGGGATTCATCAACATTTATCAACCTACAATCCATCTTGAGGGGGAGTATCAAGATCAAGGCAAGCATTTAGAGCAAAAGAAGCAAGATTCAACACGTATAGCAAAGGTTCAAGAAGTAATATTTGAAGCACTTGTAGCTTAGTAGTTGTGTTTGTATTATAGACAATATACGACCTGTAGTTTACCATTTTTTCTTTCGTTAGTGTTCACACGTGAGTAAGATGGTTAGTCACACGTGGGAGTGGTTGTTAGTTTGTTATTTTAGTTTGTTAGCACAGCACTCTGTTTTTCGTTCCTAACTGAACTTGATGTTGTATATAAAGGCACAAGCTAAGTTAATTCAATACAATTTGGTTTTTCCTAATTCTTTCATTTCTCATAGGTTGTGGATGCGTTTTGGATTTCAATCTCTAAAAGCTTTGTATGTTGTTGTTTCAATTTGGTTCGCTTAGCATTTTATTGCCAATGTTTTTTTTTATTGCTTTTGAATCTAGGAATGCCCTAAACTGGATTTGGAAGAAAGGGATGAACAAGATCAATGTCATATAAACTCTTGTGAATCCAATTAGTGATCACAGTGATGGTTATCATGTTCTTGTATTTTCCAGTTTGATGGGTTCCTCTCTTTATTATGTTTTAGGAAACACGGACACTTTTTATTTGGGGTTCTGTTTCTGTGCTTCTTCTTCTTCTTCTTAGATTATGTTCGTGTCCGTGCTTCTTAGGTAATTACTTGGACTCTAAAATTTTTATGAAAAATTTGCAACCAACGTTCAGACTTCCTTCACAAGACACGTTAAAGGATAAGATTCTTTATTTCTACAGAGAAGAAAAGGAAAAACTCCGCAAACAGTTTGATAAGGTCTTGAGCTTCAGTTTAGTACTTAATTTTTGGACAGATTGTGGAAAAAAGAGCAAGTATTGTTCTTTTACTTTGCGATTTATTGAAGACGGTCCAAAACTGATGAAGAAGAATATTGCCATAAAAAATGTTAAGTACAATTATACAGGAGAAACTCTTTTTGAGGTGGTAAAAGTTGTGCTTCTGGAGTGGAACATTGACAAGAAATTGGCTTCTATAACCGTTGAAAGTTCTTATGCAAATGATCAAATGGTCGAAATCTTAGATATATGGCTTGGTGATCAAGGTAACTGCCATCCTTTCAGAAAGCTAATATTTCGCATCCCTTGCATTACACATGTAATGAATCTCCTTGTTAAGGATGGATTGGATGAGATAGATTATATTCTTCTTGAGATAAGGAAGGCTATCAAATGCATGAGTGAAACAACAACTGGAAAACAAAAGTTTGAAGAGGTTGTAAAGAAATTAAATTTAGGAGGCAAGGACATTACTTCAGAAGGTGTTCCTGTAAGGTGGGATTCCACCTTTTTCTTGCTTCAAATTGCATCCGAGTTAAGAAGGCAGTGGGAAGCATTTGGTAACCTACAGAGGATTGATTGTTTATCCATGGAGGAATGGGATGAGGCAAAAGTCGTGCACAAATGTTTGACTGTTTTCTATGATGCCCTATGCAGTTTTTTTGGAAGCAAATGTAGGTACAAATGTGTATTTTCGTAAGATTTTTTATATTTATAGAAGTTTGAATAAATGGCCAGAAAGTGGCATTGCAAAGAAGATGATGAAGAATTTGGATGAGTACTTTGGTGAAGTAAGTTATGTTAACGCCATTGTAGCAGTTTCTGACCCATGAACAAAATTGGAATTCGTGGGGTACTCGTTCAAACAATATCATGGTGACAATTCCGAGCATCGGACATCGCCTAGAGTAGCTCTTCGCAATATGTTTCATTTATATGCTGAAAACCTTAACGAGTCAGAGGTCATCTTCTTCCTTCATTAATAATGATAACAGCTCTTCCTCATATGGTGATGATCCTCGTAATATACTAGATGATTGGAAAAAATCGAAAAGACAAAGAACAGAACTTGGAAAATATTTACAAGAGCCTCTTCAACCTGATGAAGAATTTGACATATTGGGTTGGTGGCATACCAAGAGTCAAGATTCTCCAACTCTTTGGACGATGGCTCGTGATATCTTGGCAATTCCAATGTCAACCTCTACATCAAATTCTGCTTTCTGTATTGAAACAATGACACTCGATCCAATCTTCAATGATCTGGACCCTGACATTATAGAGGCATTGTTTTGTGGGAAGGATTGGTTGGACAATCCTATTAGGATGTAAGTACGATTTTCATTCATTAAGAATTTAAGTTCCTTTTATATATGCCTTCTATGCATTCCCTAACTCCCATTTCATTTTATTTAACTTCAGCACACCTAACAAAGACAATGACCGCTCTACTGCCAACCCAGAACTCATGCTTGAAATTTCTGGTTCAACTTCGGGTCTTGAGCCACTTCCAACTGGTGATACTTCACATGTTTGGTCGGGGACTTTGGCACCTCAAGAGGCACAATCTCAGTCTATCATTTGTTTTACTATCTATATTTCTTTTAAGAAATGATGTTTATGTTGACACTGCCTCCACTTGCAGAAACATGATCCCTCTTATGCTGACACAGAACTCGTGCTTGCAAATGGTAGTGCAACTTCGTGTCCTAAGCCACTTCCACTTCCAACTAAGGTATAATAAAACGTACCCATTTAAGGCTTAAATGAAACATGCAAATTTATAAGGCATAAACTTTAAACTAAATGAAAATTACGTTAAACTTGCCTAATAAAAACCGGTCAGATTGTCATATGAAAACCTTATATCATTTATGAGCATTTTTTTCTTTCTCAGTATCTTTCACGTTAACAATTTTTCTTTGATTTATTATGGGAACTAAAAGAATATTATTAGGAAAGAAAAATGAAAAGTAAATCTCATTTATCCTAATTAAAGAACAAGACAATAATATAACAGCATAACGTGTTCTTCCTATCGTAAATCATAAAATAGATCTCTCCTATATTTTAGACACGCCTTATATAGTTTTCAGCACACTCACTTATTACAAAAGCTTCAGGTTTTTTATTTTTTTATTTTTTTTTGGTGGGTAAGGTAATTTTCATTTAAACCTAATGACTTCAAGTAATTTCATTTAAACTTTATAGTTTCTAATAGTTTTTATAACACCTAATAGTTTCAAATAGTTTTTATTACACCTAATAGTTTCAGATAGTTTTATTTAGACATTTCTATAGTTTTGGTCCTTTTGAACATGTTTCCTTTTTTTTTTTTTTTTTTTTTTTTTGAGAAGATGGACATGTTTCATTTAAATGTTATACTTTAAAAATATTTCCTTTTAAGCCTCCAAATTTGAAATAAATCATATACAATATATAAAAGCAGAAGCTTTTAACCAGGTGTTGACACGTTAGTAAAAATAACCCCTTTAAAAACTGACACGTACACAACTTTAAGATAAAACGTCCGCACGATACACCGTTTCAATATTTAAAATTCAGACAAGTATAGCTTAAAAAGGGGAAAGATTACAGTGTTTAGTAACGCTACAACACTTTAAAACACTGTTTCACAGCCTATTAGTATAAAAGGATCCTAACCGCTAATAAAAAAAAAAAAAAAAAAAAAAAAAAAAAGAGATTGCTACGCAGAGATAGAAACATAGAGGCGATGAAACCTAGAGAAGGAAATAGAGAAAGGGGCAAAGTCAGAGACATCTCAGGCCAGTACCGGACTTTCACCATCAAAATTTTTGCTTCACTCAACCGGTGATGCACTGTTACAGAGTGAGTTTTCTTTTTTTGCTTTCTTTGTTTTTTGATTTTTTATAAATTTTTATAACTAAAAACCTAAATCTTGCGATAACTATGATTTTTGTTTACTGCGATTTGGGTCACTCGCCAGACTTAGACCGCCAGTACTGCAAGCACACAGAACTTGAAAAATCTGCCACCATCAGAGAGACAGACCGTGTACCCATAACCGGTAAGAGGGATAATCGTTCTGGTACAAACCAAAGTCCAATCTCACACCACCATCAGACTCGGTAAAGTTTTTTTCCTTTTTTTTTCATTGTTAAAATTTATGTATTAATTGTTATTTAGATTTGGTTATTTTGGTCCGATTGATATTGATTTAGGTGTTTGGATTAAATTTGATTTTGATTATGATTAAGCAATCTGGGTAAGAATGCTTCTATATTTGATAGTCTGTGTATATAAACAAAAAAAAAAAAAAAAAAAAAAACCAGCGATACAGAGAAAGGGGAGGAGAAAAAAAACGCTTTCACCATTCCTTTCCAGACTTAGACCCTACCGCAACCGGCATCGGTAACCTAAAGGTGCATGCAGGAATTGAGATACGGAGATAGAGAGAACTACCCTCGGTCAAAATTAAATATGATGAAAGGTCCAAGAGGTATTGAGATACGGAGATAGAGAGAGGCAGATTCAGAGAAATAGAGAGACAGACCATCAGATCCGTATCCTCCACCGGTTAGTCTCTGTTTTTGGGTTATTTAAATTTGGGTTTAAATATGATTTAGGTCTGGGTATCTTGATTGGATTGGATTGTATTGGATTGCATTTAGGTTTTGGCATAGATTCACTACACCTGTTTGTTAAAATTGTCAATTCCGGGGGGTCAAAGTCCATTGCGTTAAAAGATGAAACTTTTTATTTTCCGAAATAAAAGATGAAACTTAAGAGTGAAAGAATGAGAAATTGAGAGATCACCGAGAGCCTATAAACTACTGATGCTTGGACTTATCTAAGGCTACAGCGAGAGAGAGTTCTGTATGAAAGCTATCGCTACCGTCTGGCCACCACTCAGTAAGGGTTTTTTTTTTTTTGAGATTTGATTGCTTTTGATTTAGATGTTTGGATTCGAGTTGTTGTTGTTGTTTTTTTTTTTTTTTTAATTTATTATTATTATTATTATTAATTAAGGTTTTAAATTAAATTGGCTTGTGAGAGAGATGAGGAAAAGAAGGCAATGATCGAATTCCAATAGGAGAAGATGTGAAAAAGAGAACTTTGGAGATTGATACCTCTCTCCTTGCTCATCAGATATGTACTGAGTAACCTGCTTCACAGTGAGCATAAAGCATTATTGTAAAAATAAAGGTATCCATGGCTGAGTTCTTTATTAACATCTCCTATCCATGTATAAGAACTGTGTTTTGAAGCATATTTGAATGCCAAATGTTTGTTGAAATGTATGATAGAAAATCTAATAGCCGTGTGCAAATCAATATTAGCTACTACACATTGCCAAACCATTTGGACTAACTTTATAACAATTCATTATTATTCTCTTTTACTTTCCACAAACTTTTATGCTTAGAGCTTTAACATTATATGTAATTCATATCTGATTATTTTAAGAATTCCATTAACTTCAAACACACAACATGATCAAAATATAAGGTATTTTGATAAGAATCTACCCAAGAGTGAGTAGATTCTATGAGAAATACCTAATTTGAGGTAACTGGCCTCCAAGAATGAGAAATAAGATTTAGAGAGAATAGAGAAGATTAGGAGAGAAACTGTTGCTTATTTCATTTAATGGTCCTTACAACCTCCACTCTAGCAAACCACTTATATCCAGTTTTCTTGAGTATTCAAAGCTATTCCAAGTAAAGCCATATATGTTGCATTCTAACAACCTTTCTAACTAACTAACTGACAGCAACTAATAGATGTTAACAGCTTCAATGGTAAACAACTAACAATTCTCTAACTCCAATGTAGCGGATTAAGACAGGTGTATGTTAGGCAACATTAACAATAACAACTATGGCAGCAAGTCAACTTCAGCAGCAACATCACAAGTGTTGCTTGATGACTCTTAACATATTCTATATTGTCAAGCAATAAATAGCTTACTATATTTGTTTATAATGCATTACTCTTTTTTTTCCCCCCCTATTGTTTAGTAATTGAGAAAATGAAGGAAAATAAGCTAAGATAAAATTCTAAAGTTTTAAATGTTTCTCAACTATGTATAATATAAAAAATCAAAGTACAAGGTTTTTGAAAATAATTCTCTAGATTGGAATGATTGTCATTGATATTTACTTATAGCTGTACAAGTAGGATTATTCAAGTTACAAGGAAAGTTTTGATGCTCAGGTTAAATATGATCTGTCATGATTTATTATTGCATAATATTCTCCTTGAGTTTGGCAATGATTTGATTTGATGCATTGATTTTCTATGTTCCGGCTTTTTACTAGAATGAGACTAATTTTCAGGATTTATGATGGCTGAACCAATGATCATGGTTGGTGGCAATAATGCTCAACTTAAGTTGCTGCATAACTGATGTTGGTGCTGCTGCTGGAGGCTTAAGTAGCTGCATAATTGCTGGTGGTGTTGTTGGAGGCATGATGGATGCTTTGATTGATTTGGTATGTCATTATATAAACCCATAAATTTAAATTCATAGTATTTATTTCTCATTCAGGAGCAGGATCAAGAAAATAGCTCAGATTGTTATTTACTTTAAGATTTAACAATCAATTGGTTCATTATTTGTAAATTTCATCCAGAATGAGAACCTTCAAGCCAAATACATCTTGGGCTAGGAAATAGTAAAGGTATGCCTGACTTAACTAAAATTTAACTTCAATTGGTACTAACTTTCACCTTGAGTAATTTTTCTAATTTTCTTTCTACTAAATTTTTATTCCATAATCATAACCCTTTAGTTGTTTGGATTTGTTGACTGTGAGATGACCCTTTAGAACTAAGAGAGTAAATATGTTTGAAGAATGTGATCATCTAAATATGTACCATGTAACAAAAAATAGGATTTGATATATAAACCTGCATTTCTATAAGTGGTTTGGTAGACATACTTTGAATAACACCAAATGGTTCACATCAATATCTGGTTTGTTTTCATGATTTCAATTTAGCCTAAAACATATTTATGATATCCATATCTGTTTACAATAAGAATAAGTATGTGTGTTAAGCATGAATGATTTCCTGGGACATGTCATGTTTGTGATGAATATATTTTTAAAGCCATATCAAATGTTGTATATATAGATGGATGTTTGAAGTGTAGCTATTGGAAATTGAACAGGGACAGCCAAAGAAATTTTTGCGGTTTCTTTTTTAAAAAGTTTTGAAACATAGTGATGCAGGTAATTTTGGAATAATTGCTAGCAAAAATGTTGTCTTTGTTATGGAATAGTTTTATTAATTCAAAATTCTTTTCTTTTATTTCTTATAAAATGTTCATGAATATTCTTTCAGCAGATTTTAAATGCCTTCACATATTTATATGTCTAATATTCAATTGCAAAAGAAAATCATATAATAACATTATTGCAGTAGAATATGCTATTACTTTACAATTTGATTCAAAGTTTAGTAATGAAAAGTGAAAAAAATCGTTAATAGGTATTGATGAAAGATTGTTAAAAAAACTTTTAAAGGAACCTTCTTATAGAGATAGGAGATTCAAAAGCAAGGGCATCCTTTGGATATGATTCTCACTAAGGTTCACCCCTCTTTGCAATTTTATTCGTTTCCCCCTGAGGTTTTTTTTTTTTTTTTTGTTAGCACAATTCTCCACAAGATGAAGTATATATGCGCCCCATTTGTTTGACAACGTAAGAATGAGTCTGAAGTTGTTTATAAATTCATAGCAAATAACATTCTTTTCATTTCCATTTGAAACATGGACCCCATTTGTTTGACAAAACTTTCACTCACTCTTGCTTGGAATAGGGATTTTGTTTTTTCCTATTTAGAACAAATTAACATGGATGCCTTGAATTTTTACTGCAGGAGTTTCTGTTTTGGTTCATCATGTGGAGAGAGACACCAAAGATGCTTGGGAGGCCTATAGAAACATGTGTTTGACATGCTACCTCCTGTGCTTTTCGGTGGTTTTACTTATAATTTTTCTTTTGACATACAAACTAACCCCAATTCATAGGAATTCCTTAAAATTGTTATTACCTTTTTGTTCTCTAGGTTGCCAGATAACTCTTTGTTTTAGCTTCATTTGCAAGGGAAAAAAAAAAGTTAAAATATTTATATTTGAGAGTTTTCCTTTGAATTATTTTCTCAATTGATGATAAAGATTGGTGGGGAGATATTTCTAAGAAAGGGGCTCTACCTTGGCAAATAACAGATGTGATGGAAGACATTTGAGACTTACTGGCTTAGTGTAGACATTTATATTTTGTACATAGAAATTTGTTGGCAAAAGCAAAGTCTTAGATGCATTTTTTTGGGACAATAACTGCAGTGCATGGTAGTTTTTCTATCTTCAAGATTTATAGAAAGCTTACAGAAATGTTCAAAGGGCTTTAAAAGGTTTGTAATACTATATGCAATATACTTGGATCAATGATGACTTAAATGCAAATCTTCTTTTGAAAATGGATTTTTTTATTTTGTGTTTTAATAATTTTCTAACTTAATACATTTTTTTCTCACACTTTTTTACGGTACGAAGTTTAGCCATTAGTAGTTGACTTAATACTCTACTCATCTCATCTCTTTTGTAAACTACTAATCTCTTAGGTGTTAAATATCATGGGTATTTTGATTGGATTGGATTTGATTTAGGTATTTGGGTTAGATTTATTTATTTTAAATAATTTGATTTTTTTTGAAATTAAGGTATGTATTTAGGTTAGAAGCAGTTTTGCTATGGGTATTTGTGTAAGATTTGGTTTTGATTTGTAATATATAATTGCTAAACTTCTATTCAGTCATAAGTTAATCTTTGACTTGGGAGGGGAGAATGTTCCACACGGAAGCCTTTCAAAATTGGATATGGAATTTGAGCATATTGGTTTGATGGGCATATTTCATTTTCTTTGCAAGTATTGATTTTTAAGCTTTTCAGTATGTGGATCTTTACATTTTCAATTAGTTAAGAGATTTTTTTTTCCCCAATATCCTTTGGGGCTTCTTGAATGCTAAAAAAAATGTTAGAAAGGCAGAGAAATACCATTTTCTGTTTGCAAGATTTGGGGGCTGTGCTAGCATGAATACAATATAATTTAGCTTGATTTAAAAAATATATATATATTTTTCTTTGTTTAGCTTTGGAGAAAAATATTTTCAAGGTTCTTTTGTTTTGATAAATAAAAAGTTCTGAAAGATAACTAAGCCAAGCTATGTTAAGAGAGTTTTATTTATTTTATCATAAATAACAAATAAGAGTGTACTAATTCAAAATAAATAAATAAAACTAACTAGCCCGCACATTGTGCGGGTCATACACTAGTTTCAATTAAAGCAGATGATCACGTAATGTTTCATTTAAATGTAATACTTTAAAAATATTTTCTTTAAGCCTCCAAATTTGAAATAAATTTCAATTAAAGCAGATGGTCGTGTAATGCTTAACAAGGGGATAACGTAATTTGTGATAGATTTTTTAAATAAAAAATTTATAAAAAATTGATATTTAAATGAAACATTTTGAAAGTTGCTTAGATGAAACATATCCAAATCTCGAAGTATTATAATTTTTACTTTTATTTGTCATATCGAAGTGTTTAGTCCCATAGCAGCAATATTTTTTGCTATAAATTATTTGAATGCAAGCATATTAGAATTGTACAAATAACTGTCACTATCTTTGTAGTTGAGTAGCATTACCTACTATCATTTATTAAGGGGAATTAAGGTTTGGATCCCCCTTTATAGTTGAAATATTTTTAGCTAATCTTTCATTAAGCCATTAAAGTCATTGCAAACAATCTAGATAC
Organism: Quercus rubra; assembly: GCA_035136125.1. Classification (NCBI taxonomy): domain Eukaryota; kingdom Viridiplantae; phylum Streptophyta; class Magnoliopsida; order Fagales; family Fagaceae; genus Quercus; species Quercus rubra. The sequence continues at coordinate 11,641,314 of CM068739.1, forward strand.
ATTTAAGAATGATATTGTTTTCAAGTTTAGGAATGTAGCAAGGGAACGTATTGGACATAACAATGACCTAGACCAAAATGATATTGTAGATGTTAAAAAAGAAATGAAGATAGCATCTCCATCTATAATCCAAGTCACAATGGATCAAGATGATAAAATACTTGTTAAAAAGGAATCTAAGATAAAATTTACACCTCTAGTCGAAGACAAAATGGACAAGATGATATGGTACACATTAAAAATGAATCTAAGACAGTGTTACCATCTCCAATGCAAGATGCGTTGGAGAAAGACCGCAATGTTCACATTGTTGGGCTAACCCAGTCCAATCAAATACCTGACAGCAAAACACTCCTATCTCACAAATTGGTAAGTGATACAATATTTATTATTTATTTATTTTAAATGAGTTTCGAATTTTTTAGCTACACTTTTTTATTTTGGTTATTTGTAGCATAGGATAAGGATTTGCTATAATTAACATCTCAGAATGATTGAATTAGTGCATTATGTGTTACACCTTCTGGCAAGCCTAAAGTTACTAGATCGTTAAAACATAGCCTATCTGTCACATCACAAACTATAGTTCCAAATTTAAAAAAGAGGAAAAAAAATCAAATATAGTAATAGTTGTAGATGAGTCCATCGATGTGTACATAATTAATGTATAAGCATGCGAATACTGACTATGAATGCATATTTGTATATGTTAATATTTATATACTATATTGTTTTAGGAATTAGGACCGGTTGAAGAGGAGATTATAAATTTGTTTGAACCATATACTGAAATGGAGAAGATCGTATGTAATTACATTTTCAAAAAGGATTTAGATGAGAGGTTTGTTTATTTTATTTTATTTATAGAAGTTAATATTAATGAATTCATTGAATAAGATCTAACTTAATAATATTTTAATGAATAATGTTTAGTGAAGTTTTATTTAAAATGAAATATGAGCATGGCGATCGTGTGGCTTTCTATACCTTGTTCCCTAAACATTGGATAAGTAGTCAGGTTAGTGTATGAAATTTAAATACATATTTAAATATTTGTGTTTTTTAATTGTGCACTACTTATAACAATTATGTTGTATTTTAGATTTTTAACTTGGTTGTTTGCAAGATTACCGAGGAGAAAAGGTTTTCAAAAATACATGCATGGTATTTACCAACACATTTTTTTGGTAAGTTTGCGTTATATTTTGGGTTGTGTTTATAGTGTTTAATTAATACATTACTTTTCATTTTTTATATATGTTTTGGGTTGTGCTTATTGTGTTTAATTAACAACTTACTTATTTCTTTTTATATAAGTTTGTAGCAAAAAGTGATTGTTGAAGATGGAAATCCCACACTGAAATGGTTTGAAAAGTCATATTGGGGCAATGAAAAGTATATGTCAAGATTGATTTATTGTATACAGGTAATTTTACACAACACACTTGTGTATTTTACATTAACACATGCTAATACATTATTCATTTGTATTTGTAGATTTATATCCCTATGAATGACAAGGACAATCACTGGTACTTATGTGTCATTGACTTGACAAAATGATGTATATATATTTGACTCCTTGCGAAGCACAATTAGGCAAGACATTCGAACAAAAAATGTGAAAACTGTGGTATTGTTCTTTATCTTTCTACTCAATAATGTTTTTGTTATTTGATTTTGTTAAGTTTTGTACTTAATATTTGTGTTGAATTTCACTTTGCGAAAGGTAACATGCCTTGATAAGTTATTGACTTATTTGGAGAAAGACAACTATACTGATAGTATTACCAAATTTCCATTGGAATCAGCCACCTCGAATCTTATACAAAATAATGGTTATGTATTAAATTGTACAAGTACATATGGATTATTGTTGTGTGAATCTTTAAAATTTTACAATTTTAACTGTTTTTATATTTTAGGTATGATTGCGACATGTGTGTTATTAAGCACATGTATACATATGTATTCCCAACAATAGCAATTTTCACATAATTTTTTTAAATTGCTTCTTTATCAATAGCATCTAATTTTTGTAGGAGAAATGGTCGGAACATTTCCGATACAAGTTGGCATCAAATCTAGTGCTTTCAATGAAAAATGAAAAACGATCTAGAATTATAGAAAATGCTAAAAATATTTCACTACATGATTATTTTCAGTTACTCAAATGACATTGATTTGTAAAAAATGATGAATGAGAGATTGTTTATGATTTAGTGAATTGTCTTTTCTTTAATGAATAGGAGTCTAAATGTTTATCTTTCATATAGCGATTTAATGAATTGTCTTTTTTATTTAAAGGGAGACTGGATTTTTATCATTTTTGATAAAAAATATGATAGGTCATTTGAGAGATAAATATATGAGAAACTATTACATATTTTAGAAATGTAAGGTTTAACAAAAGTAAGCTAATGCATATTTTAGAAATGTAAGCTAATGCATGTAAAATTTGACCCATGTAATTGTAATTGTTTTTAATTGTACCTGTGTATATGCACGGGTTATACACTAGTTCTTTTTATAAAAAGAGACAATACAGCCTCAATTAAACCATACAAATATATATAAAATAAACTACTTCCTCTCTAACTTGTTCTAAAAAAATGATTTTTACCAACACACACCCTTGCTACGATGATTACTCCACAAGTATAAATATTTGTGAGGTGTGAGGGGACAAGGGCTGGGGGTTCAAGTCTCCTGGGTTGAGGGTTCAAGTCTCCTAGAGGGAGTTTCACACACATATATACATAGATTAGACTAGAATAAAAATTTTATCTTGTATAAAAAAAATAATAAAAAAAGTCTTTTTGTCAAACACAAAAACATGAGCATTTTCAAGGAAAATGTTTACCTTCAAACCGGTTTATAGGAAATTTTCTCTAACCTACTATATTAAGATTGAATAAACAATCCATGTGTATCTATAATCACTTGATATTAGTCATATGATTTATTTAAATAATACACATAAATGGTCCAAGTAATGTATTGGAGGAAATTTCTCCAAATTGAATTGAAAAAAATATTTGTCTAACTTGATAATTTCTCCAAATTGAATTGAAGAAAATATTTACCTTACTAGATAATAATAGTGTTACTTTTTCTTTTCTTTTTTAAGTACAAGATAGAAATTTTTCTCTAACTTAATTTAAGTGTATATGTGTGTGAAGCTCCTTTCTGGAGACTTGAACCCCGGCTCTTGCCCTCGACACCCCACAAGCACTTATAGTTGTAGAGTGACTATCACACCAATGGTGTGCAGTGGTAATAACAGTGTTACTAAAAATATCCAAAGCATGGAATCTCGCAACAACAACATAACCGAAAAAGGTAAGCAATGAGTCATCATAAATAGTATAAATGAAAAACTGGAGGCTTAGCGGCAAGGCAATTGCTATTGTATGGAAGAACCCAATGGTCATAAAGAAAACTGCAACTTTCTCTAATTGCTTAAGCTGGGACCGTAAACTTGATCTGATAAATTTGGCCACAAATAGAGCAGAGAAAGTAAGTAACACATCAAGAGAAAGCAAATGGAAAACATGAAGAAAGTTGCGATGAAGTTTTCACGGACTGGAGTGTAATTCCTAAGGCTGATGTGAAGCAAAACCCCATGATTATGTCTTGCCATTCTAAGTTTTGCTATTCTATGTTCTGCCTAGCAATATCTATAGTCACTGGTGCTAATTCCTGTTCTGCGGTTTGTGAAGGTTGTGGCTATGATGATCTAGGTAGGAGTTGGGACATAGACATGACCAGCTCAACACATTTTGGGCCTATAGTGATGTATTTTTTTTTTTAATTTATTTTTTGTGAAGAATTATTAGTTTCTTTGATATTCCAATGATGATTCTCATTGAACACCTTTTTGATACTTGTGTTTTTAATAATTTTAGTCTCAATTGAATTGATTTCTTTTACTAATACTATGATGATCATGCCAAAATCATGAAACATGTTAAATGCATTTCATGCAAAATATTATCACATTGCTATTTTAAGTCCTCGTTTGGGATGCACTTATAAACCGTTATTGCTTATTTTTCTTACTATTTGCAGGTTTCACATAAGTCACCTACTTATTTTATTTAACTCTTACTTTTTATTTATAGTATTTTGAACAAAAAGTTTTCGACATAAAACTAGATAAGTTGTTCCAAAACAGATACTAAATATAAAATAAATTAAAAAAAAAAAAAAAACTTGTCAATTATAAAAGATGTTGTTTCTATCAAATATACCTCAATTCAATTTCAAGTAGATTGATTTTAAAACTAGCTCAAATTTGAAATCCACAATAATCACTACAAAAAACATGAGAGCTATAACTACGTTTTTAAAATGTGGCTATAGACCCTAAAAAATGTGGCTATAGCCCCATTTGGTCTATAGCCGCGTTTCTACGCGTGGCTTATACACCGCGACTATAGGTCCTACATGTCTATACCTACATTTTTCAAACATGGCTATAGGCTAAGACCTATAGCCGCGTTTTAAAAATGCGGCTATAGGTACTCAACCTACAACTGCATTTTAAAAAAGTGGCTAAGGTTTTTTTTTTTTTTTTTTTTTTTTTTTTTTTTTTTTTTTTAGCTATAGCCACATTTTAAAAACGCAGCTATAAGGGTTTCTTTTTTCTTTTTCTTTCCAGAGGGTCAGCCATCCTGAGATGCAAAAGATTCTTAATCGCAATAAGTGCCTGCAAAACATCACAAAATGAGCATGACATAGATTAGAACTAGCATACTTGAAGTAACCTGTTGAGGTGAATGACAGGTGAAAGTGTGATTGCAATAAAAAATTAGAGTGATTAATGGCCTAATAAAATCCCTCTCCTTATAGTGTGTGTAATTAATCATTCTATAGGTTTCAAACAATGAATTTTCTAAAAAGATTATATTTTTGCTTTGTGGCTATAAATACCATCTATTGCTATTTTAATTTAATGTCTATAAATATCATCTAACTGCAACAAATTTACAATGAGAAACAAAGAAAATATTTACCTGCATTACCATGCATTTGAAATCCATGCATCTTCAAAACCAGCAAGTTCATCTGGAATAAGCACCCAAACATTACGATGGCTTAAAACATAATCTGTCTCTAAATACTCATGAAAGATAGCAAGAACAAAGCTGTTAGTTTTTAGACCCTTTAAAACTACAATTAGATTAACTTAGGTAATTAGCCAAGTTGTTACTTAGTCCAAATTCCAAATCTAGGTTATCACAATCAAACAATCATATCATGTAAAGCAGCGGAAAGATAAATAACACAACGATATGATCACCTAGAAAACCAAACCGGTAAAAACCTAGGGAGGATTTAACCTAACTATTCTCAAGGTAAACCTGAATCCACTATCTTGAAAGAATCAAAGTTCATACAATAAGACTTACAAGCCCCCACGCTCTACTTCTTATTGCTACCCACCAGTAGAACTTACTGACATGACCACGTGCAAGTTCCAAATCCACAGACTCCTTCTTTCTTGGATTCACCACCAGATACAAGCACCCACACTTGTTTTTCTTTAGGCTTCAATGGTAGCAACTAAATTGATCAATGGGCCGACTTAAAATTCCGCAGATACGATTTTCGATTGATCGAGCCTATTCTTCGATTGATCGAACCAGGCAGAATATGAAGTCTTCTTCCTGCAGCTTGTATGTTCTTGAATCTTAACTTGAATCACCTTGAGCATTGTCTAATAAAACCTATAGATTCTAAGATCTATATCTAGACAAGTTTGTGTTCACGATTTGCCAATTGTTCTAAACATTTAGAACCTAACTAAGTTGAGGATACACATGAAGAAAAAAATATTCTCTCTTTCAATAAAATGCAAACATGGCACTATGTGACCCATAAACAGTTGCATGAGTAGAGAAAATATTTGCACATTGATTTCTATCATATCTCTTAAGAAAAATATTTTCTACAGTTCACAAAAAAAAAAAGCATATACTAGAAAGTACATAGCTCAAAAATTAATCAATCAATTTTTTGATCAAGTTGAGTACCTAATGTAGCAAAGTGTATGCATGTTGTGTGTGAAAACAATGAGAGATATGACTGCAAAACTGCAAAATGGATACAAAAACAATGCAATACATGTGAATCCTAAACACAAAAGATGCATGAAAAAAAAAAATTTTGGTAAAAAACATAGAAATTGAAAACTTTTCAGTTGCGATCGATCGAGAATCGATTGAACATCAATCGAGTTAGGCAGACTCAAACCAAAAATTTTAATCACAATTTCGATTGATCGAAAAATAGGTTCGATCGATCGAAAGTCTGGAAAAATCATATTTTTGAAAAACAGAGCATTTTAATGCAGAAACTCCTCAAAGCACATTGTTTTATATATAAAAAAAAATTGCATGAGTATGAGACGAAAAGTTTTTTAAAAACACTTGAATTCAACCCAGATCTTCCAAAATCAAGATTTTCAATTAATTTGTCCTTAAAGCGCAAACATTAAACACATTTTGCATTAAAATCAAGGAACTTTTAATCTTGGATGGCCACAACAAAATCACACACAATATAATGTACCAAGTTTAGTAAAGAGTAACTTGTGTAGTGTGTGCAACTAGCAAAAGCTTGAGATACATATGATGTGATATGTGAATAGCAATCAATCACAAAATCTATAAAATTCATCACATAGAATTTAAAAGAGACTATCACCTAAAGAGTTACATCATATAACTCCCACATCTCCTAGAATATAAGCTTGCAATCATGTAAGTTTCTTAAATTTTTCCTCATAATATACACACCAATTTTAATTTATTCAGAAACTTATTAAAAAGTCAGGATAATGTACACACCAATTTTAATTATGTGATTTGACATCAAGCCTAATAGTACACACCAATTTTAAGTGTTAAGCAATTAAACCGACGCTACACCTTATGTTCTTTTTGTGCACGTGCTCTCGAGCATAAAATCTTACGATATGTACTAAGGTGTTCATGATTGGCTAGTGAACAGTGGTGAGATGGTTATTTATGCCTTTCTCAAAAGGATCAAGTCCGACAGTCAAATAACATGTAACTTCAAGATTAAGACAAAGTGATAAACACCATAAACATCTTTCCCACACAACATGCACTACAAAGCTTCAACTAGTCAAGTGCAATAAATAAGCTTATCAAAGCTAAATAAGGTACATAAACTTGTTATGTAAAGATAATATGGCCAATCCTTGATTATAAATCCAAGATGTGAAATACAAAACACAAAAACAAAAAGCACACATTATGCTAAATGAACAATGCAAAAAGCACACATTATGATAAATGAACAATGCAAATGCAATGCATGACAATGCGTAACTAAGCTATAGAGGGTACACAAACAAGAAATATCAATTTCTTAATTAACCCTTGAGAACATGTACAAATTAGTACATACTCACACAAAATTAGAAATAACTTAGCTCTTATATAACACATATTATTCAAGTTTCTCCACAATGTCAAGCATGTTCTAAATCAAGAGAGAGATATTATAATTCATGTAATCCTCAAAAAGAAAAACTAGACACAAAATAAAATATTTTTGTCTTTTTGAAAATTTTCAATTTTTTTGGATTTTTGAATAATCAAAACAACCTAAGAAAAAAAAAACAACCAAAAACTAAAAATAAACATGTCCACAATTAATTGAAAGAATTAAATCAAGGACAAATAAACAACACTCACCTTAGAGAATCTTTTCTCACCCATATAGCACAAGTCTTTGGCTTTGTAGGTGAAAATCCATGAGAAGCAGAGTGTATTTGAGGGATTACACCAATCTTTTGAGAAAGACTAAAATCTTGCAAATTCCTTTCACAAGCCAACAAGCTTAAATTTTTCAAAAGCATATGAAACAATTTATTTGGACTTATGGTAGGAGAAATATCATCACATATCCTAAATTGAAATACAGAATGCTTAAATTTCAATTTATGATAATTAGGACGAATGTGACCGGAGACACCACAAAAGTGACAAACAGGAACAAATTTAGGAACATCAGTATTCCTAACAGCAAATCTAGTCTCAGATTTCGGTTTTTGCCTCAACAAAGAACAATTTGGTCTAATATGACTAACAACACCACAAAGGTGACAAGTAGGCACAAAAACAGATTTATTATGCTCTCTAACAGTAGGTTTAGACTTAGGTTTAGAAACTTCAGCGTCTATATCAGAAGTTTTACCTTTGTCTAACCTAGCAAAATAAGCCTTTTCTTTATTATTCCTCTTGAAAGAAGGGATATAAACTTTCTCAGTTTTAGGCTTAAAAGAAACAGCTATAAACACTTCTGTTATCAACAACAGGCTTGGTACTATTCAAATTTTCAACATTAGTTTTAGATTCAACTAACTCTTGTTCCAAGCTTTTCATCTTCTCATCTTGAGAGGAAATTTGATTTCTCAAAAATTTATTCTTGTTATTAGATTCATCTAATCTAACAACCAATTCCTCTTTTTACAAGATTAGCCAATTTTAACTATTCCTTGAATTTCTTAGCAATTTTCATAGATTTCAATAATTCCTTACGAAGAGTTTCACAAGCATCAATAAAATCAACAGAAGCATAAGCAGAAACATGATCAAAAAGACACTTCAAATTATCCATGACAACAGGGATCAAAGATCAACTCTTAGATCAAAAGATCTAAAATAAGAGAGCAACTCGCTCTGATACCACTTGTTAGTTTTTAGACCCCTTAAAACTACAATTAGATTAACCTAGGTAATTAGCCAAGTTGTTACTTAGTCCAAATTCCAAATCTAGGTTATCACAATCAAACAATCATATCATGTAAAGCAGTGGAAAGATAAATAACACAATGATATAATCACCCAGGAAACCAAAACCTGTAAAAACCTGGGGAGGATTTAACTTAGCTATCCTCAAGGTAAACCTGAACCCACTGTCTTGAAAGAATCGAAGTTCATACAATAAGACTTACAAGCCCCCACACTCGACATCTTATTGCTACCCACTAGTAGAACTTACTGACACGACCACATGCAAACTCTGAATCCACAGACTCCTTCTTTCTTGGATTCACCACTAGATACAAGCACCCACGCTTATTTTTCTTTAGACTTCAATGGCAGCAATTGAATTGATCATCAAGGTGTAGATAACATCTCCTCCTTGGAAACCCTAAGCTTTGTGTAAAGGAAAGCTCCTCTAGATCTCACAAGAGATTTACACAAAATAGAAAATATGAGTAACAATACAACTCTTAAGCAACAAAGACTTTAGAGAGATTTTGGTACAAAACCTTAAAACCAAAAGAGGCACAAGAGGCACTCTAATCTTTCTCTCTTCTTTCTCAAAAACGTGGCTTAGGGTTTCCTTTATATAGTGAGAGAAGTAGATCTGAAACCCTAATCCTTAATGGGCTTAAGACAGTTTAGGCCAACTTAAAATTCTGCAGATACGATTTTCGATTGATCGAACCTGTTCTTTGATCGATCAAACCAGGTAGAATATGAAGTCTTCTTCCTACGGCTTGTATGTTCTTGAATCTTGACTTGAATCACCTTGAGCATTGTCTAATAAAACCTATAGACTCTAAGATCTATATCTAGACAAGTTTGTGTTCACGATTTGCCAATTGTTCTAAACATTTAGAACCTAACAAAAGCTTCATTTAAATTATGTAAAGTTTACAACGTATCCACCTTACCATCTGAATTAAGATTCCTTGTATTTGAGTGACCCTGCATAAGCAATGCAACCATCTTAATCAACATGGCCACATTTCCACGTCTAATAATATAGAGACCATTTCCTTATTCTTTCTTTGATTAACTTTTATCCACAAGGGCTTGGAAAAGGAAATTAAGGGGCTGTTTGGAACCAAAAAAATCTATAACTCCTCACTTATCACTCAAATATTATCACTCCTCACTCATCATCCCATCACTCATTTCCCATCTGTTGAATATTAGCTTTGATACATACACCATGTTGAATATGCTAGTATGGATGCGGAAGCGAAAGCATAAAGTATAGAACACAGTAACACATGAGAGTTATGTGGTTCAACCTAAGGCCTACATCCATGGAGGAAACCCTAAAAGGCTACATCAATAATATATTAGAGTGTAGTACAAATCCTGTATTATAGTGAATCATAACATGTGTATATATAGTAGACTAAACCCTAGACTAATAGACTTCTAATACAAGTAGGAGACTTGGTTTGCACACAAAATAGAATTAGGCTTGGGCCTATCCTAATAGGCTAATATATCTCTAACACCCCCTCTCAAACTTAAGATGAAAGTTTGATGAAATCTTGAGATTTGATAAAGTTGAGAAGATCCCTTAAATGAAGTTTGGCTCTGTGACGGTAGTTTGAGGAAGGCAATGGTCTTGCAGTGTTGATGCGACTTCTAATGGTGGCATGACTATACCGGAGAGTTTTGACGGCAACAGTAAGAAGCCAAAGAAGATGAACGCAGCGAAAAAAACACTGAGGAAGACAAAGATTGCTCTTAAATATACCACAAGGACAGAAAACCATGGCCACAAGAAGGTGGCTCTGATACCATGCTAGTATGGATGCGAAAGCGAAAGTATAAAGTATAGAACACAGTAATACACAAGAGTTACGTGGTTCAGCCTAACGGCTTACATCTGCGGAGGAAACCCTAAAGGGCTACATCAATAATATATTAAAGTGTAGTACAAATCCTGTGTTACAATGAATCATAACATGTGTATATATAGTAGATTAAACCCTAAACTAATAGACTTCTAGTACAAGTAGGAGACTTGGCTTGCACACAAAGTAGAATTAGGCTTGGGCCTATCCTAATGGGCTAATATATCTCTAACACCATCACTTAAAATATCCCAAAAATCACCTACCCTTGTTTGGCACCTTAACCTGGTTATGCTTTTCAATTACAAAAACCCCCAAAATGTAGGCCCCACTGTCTAACTTACCCTACTCCTACCATTTGCCATCCTACCCGCCCCTTCCTCAAACCATACAACCCATGTAGAACTTTAACAAACCCACAAAAATCTCTCCATCTGAACCCTAAAAAACAGCCCTTACAAGACCCATCTCCATCGTCGCCGCCCTTAAAAGAGGGTAGATCTACCTTAAAAAAAAAGAGGATCGGAGTGCGGTGGGGTTTTTGGCCGTGGGGTTGCTCACTGCCGTCTGGGCTCGCCGGGCTGTCTATGGCCGACGCACTGAAGCTCTTCGTCAGTGGGGTATGTGTACTCGGAGAGGAAGAGAGATGTTGGAGTGATTGTTCTGAGCTTGATGAAGAGAGTCGTTGCTTCTGCCATCAAAAGTTGCGCCCAGTGTGACTTCCCTCTGACTGTGGGTCCCAGCAATGTGTGTCTATTTACCAAAATGCCATGGAAACTCAGTTTCCATAACTTGAAAACACCCAAAATGTGTTTTTAGTTTTGCTAACTCATCACTCAAAAATCAAAGAATTGAGTGATGGAAAAAAAAACTAAAAACGAATCCAAACACACCCTTCTGCTGTGGGACCTACCAGTTTTGAGTTATGGGTGATGAAAACAAAGTGATGGCTGATGGAAAACATGAAAACCAAACAGCCCCTAAGTGACTGTGAACCACATGAGGTCAAATTATATATTAAATGGATCAACTAAGGACAGTATGATAAAAACATATATAGTTCAATCACATCTTGCTCAAAAATTGTGCAAGTGAAATGGTTGTAATAAATTTCAAGGAATTTTTTATTGGGGTTTAAATCTCCCAAGCCAAAATAATGAGAATATGCATGTAGGGGAAAGAATAATTGGGGACCAAGTGCACTAGCACACACTGCACCAGTTCAACTTGATATATGTTTTAAGAAATTTTCACTTCTGGAGACCGTATACAAGTTTCCCTATTTCCAAACTTTGCTATCAATTTCCATAATTTTAATTTAGGGGTCATAGATTCCAAAATTTTAATTCCAAACTAGTGGATATCAGAACAATGATCAGAAAAGCTCAATCCCTTGTGTACTATGAAGCAATTGAACTACCAAGAGACCCTATACAATCAAAAAGATCGTAACCCAATTCTTAAACCACAGAATTCCCCAAACTAAAACCCCCTATAGAGAAGAAATTAAATTCAAAACACTCCCTAGTATCTTTCAGTTTCAAACCACCAAGACAAAAAGACTCCAACTTTGCAAACAGCCACAACTCAGCCCTTTAACCACTGCAGTTCCTTTAATTCATGCACATCCAAAACAAAATTTGAACTTTTCAGAAAATCTTCCACATGGCTCTCCCATACACAACCAAGAATAGCTCCGTAGGACAACAGTAAAATGATAAAACAATCTTCTTGCTCATGAAAAACACAAAAAAAAAAAAACAAAAAAAATCCCAAAGGACTACATGTTTTATCCATATTAAGGTTGAAATGTATTGCTAAAAATAAAATGCACTATACTCAAGAAAGAGTTCCAAGTGCATACTTCCAGTCCTGCATAAACCGCTACAAAAGCTGGGCCATAACCTGTTCAATGAAAGAAGTTTATAAGATTAAGCTGAGAGTGCATTCTTTTATTATGATGAGCTAAACGCTATATTGTTGTCTAGATATACTCTGAAAATGCTGCTAGCATGGGCTAGGAAGAAACACAATTTAGGAGTTCAATGGCATCATAAATCAGGAAAGTAGTTGCTCCAATTCATAGAGGAGGTCCTATCATCAAGATAAAGCAAGCACTTTCATTTTAAAAATAACTCCAACCAAATTCATACATGCAAAACTAAATCCAATTTACACAATATAAAACTACAACTTCGAAAATTAGATTGCATGATTGAGCACAAGATTCTAATTCCAATCAATTGGATCCACACAAGTGTCAAAAGAAAGTAAATAAATAAACCACGTTCCTTCTAGAGCTAATGGAAACTTCTCTTTGCAAACAAACAATACTAGCAATACTCACACTTTCTTCTTCCCTCCCTTCTTTCCCATCAAAATCCTCTTGTTCTTCCTTCAATTTCAACATCAACCAACACAATCAGAAACCCTAAAAGAAGATGGGCTTTGTATATATATATATATATATATGTGCATACAGTGTGAGAGAGAGTGAGACCTAGTGAGAGGCAGATTGGCGGCATACTAAGGCGGATCGATGACGGAACGTTGAAGGCCACGTAGCGTTGGCATGGTGAGAGGGCTTGAGAGTGAGAGAACTAGTTCTCGGCAGCAAGGGAAGATCAAGGGATGGTGGCACTAGTGGAATGCGGCTATAGACTTAACCTATAGCTATGTTTTTTTAAAACGCAGCTATAGGTTAGCTATAGCCGCGTTTTTTTGTAAACATGGCTAAAAAAAACGCAGCTATAGCCTGCATTTTTTGTAGTGAATAGAGCCCAATCTTGGACTAGCTCAACACATTTTGAAGTCTAAAGCCACAATTTTTAGTGAGACTTCTCTTATTTTAAATATTAATTGAATAATTTATGTTTTGATATTTTTCATTTAAAAACCTATATTTCTAGCTTTTTGAGATGCAAAATTATTGCTAATTGTGTTTTTGCGTTGAATTTCCACTAAGATTTCCTTTTCAATTAGTAAAATCGCTAATTGACTTAGGGCATGTTTGGTAAACTATTATAGACACTGTAATGTAATAAATATTTCTATAGCATAACTATTTGGTTGTTTGGTTATGTTTTTATTACAATGAATAGTTATTCCTTATGGATAGCTATTCTTCAAAATAAGGAATAATTATTCCTTATCAAAAGTATTGAATATCTATTCATTCACCTTATATAATAACTTCTTTTAAAAATTTCCTAAAAAGTCATTAGTTGCCACATTTTCAAAAGGAAAGAAAATAAATTTTCCTTCTTGTTAATTATTAGCTCTATTTTGAACACCCTAAAATAAGTGTGTTTTAGGAAATTTGACTTAGAAATGGTTTAATTACACCTTCTTTTTATACTCTACTAAATTGTAGATGCATATTCAAGATTCTATTCCTAAATGGTCACCAAACTAATGAATAGTAATACTTATTACATTCCAACTTAATGTATTTCTTGTAATACTTAATTCTATTTCCATGTAATAATCATTACAGTGTACCAAACGTACCCTTAATCTTTCTTGTGACATATTCTATGTTCAATAGGATTATCAATTTTAATTTTGGATAACTTCTTTTTGCATACAAAAAAGTAAAATATATTGTTAGTCAATATTATATAAGTGATACATGTATTAGAAAAATAATTTAGTATTTTTAAAGATTGAACATTTTTACACTCTTAAACTACTGTAAACATAGTAAAATGTATAATATTGAAGGAAGAAATTTACCAGTTGAAGAGTGTGTAGGTAAGCTTTCATGGCGTCTTTATCGATCGGAAATTATTCCATTGTCAAAGAATATTGCAAATATAGAGAACACTTTTGGAATGGTCAAGTCTAATATTGCTTCAAGAAAATTTGAAGGACTTGCAGGGTCAAAAAAAGTTGGTGGGCATATTTATATCATTTAGATTGTTTTGATGCCATTAATGAATTCTTCTTAACAACCAAATAGAGTGTTGTTGAAGCCTGACACATATCTTCTTCTTTTTTTTCTTTTTTTTTTTGGTTGTTGAGAAACTCCTAACACATATCTTATCACATTAGGACAAGTGGTCTATTTTAAAGAAGTTGAGGGTTTGATCATTTGCATGTAGGTGAAGTCGTGGCAATTTTTGAGCACTTTCATGTGCATGTGACCAATCTGGTTGCAAAAATTCTTAGGAATGTGATTTTCTTTTTTCTATATTATTCATATATGGCAAGGAGACACTTGGCGCTGACAGACATTCCTGTAAATGACGCGTGGAGAGCATGAGTTTCTAGATATTGAGTATTGAAGCTAAGAGCAGCCAAGAACTTTGGAATAACATAAAGTATACAAGAAAATTGAAGAAACTAGTATAAAGGTGTAAAGTTGTAATTTACAACTATGTGTTTTGTTGGATTTATTCCATGCCATATTTGATTGTAATTTTATTCAATTTGTTGTACTCTTTATTTATTGTGGGATTTAATTGTAAGAGTTGTGTGATAGAGATAAAGAGAGTGTGAAGACTCAAGCTATTGAAGAAAAAAGGGTTTTTGCGGATAACTCGTGATTAAGCATCCGGCAAAATGATGCACGTGCTCTGCACATGACTGGAATACGAAGAGTCAGGACAGATGGAAACAGCTGTGTTTCGCGAATAGCTCACGGGTAAGGCTTTCCTGCGAGACACTCGCGAAACATTTTGTTTTGCCAGTTTGTACTATCTAATACACACTTTCTGTACCCACACTATATATACCAACATTACCCACAATTGTTGAGGAGTGCTTTTGAGAGAAAACCCTAACCACAAACCTTGAGAGTTAGAGATTGTTATACTCACATATCTGTACACATTTGCTTGTGGATTTTCTCAACTCCTATCTCTCCATTTCTATACCATTGAGAGGTTGATAGCCCAAACACTTACCACACCCTTTCAGAGTGTTAAGTGAAGATTTGGTGCTGTTGGGAAGCATTGGAAGAAGCCAGGATTTGGATGATGCAATCGGGTGGATTGTAGGATTCAGAGAGGTAGACAAGACACGGTTCCAAGAAGCATTGTTGGAGTAAGAGCTTGGAGGGCTTAGCTACAGCAGATAGATTAGGCTTGAAAGGTCTCTTGCTAACCCATGTATCCCAACTGATTGTCTAGTGGATCGATTACCGCTTGGAGGGCAGTGGAAAGGTTTTACTCCGAGGACTTCGGTTTCCTCTTTGATAACACATCGTTGTGTTGTCTTTGTGTTTGCATCCTTCTTCCCTACTCTTTTAGCTTTCATATTTCTACTGTGTTATATTGAATATGGCTTAGAGTAGTTTATTTGTTCATCCACTCGCTTTTACTTTATTCCGCACTTAGTATAAGTTAGGGTAAAATCTCTTGAGCCGTAATTTTTATCTTGGGGTCTGAACAGCTTTTGTGTTTTCACACATTTAATAGCATTCAATTGGTATCAGAGTAGGTGCACTTGCTGTGGTTTAATTACCTAAATGCGATCCTTGACCCCGTTTGAGATGGACTGGTCTCAATCTTTAAATGCTCCACCATATTTTGATTGTAGCAACTATGCCTTTTGGAAAGCCAGGATGAGGGCATTTTTTTGTTCAACTGATGAAACCGTTTGGGATGCGCTGGATGTTGGATGGACTAGGCTAAAGGCTACTAAATCCACATGGGATAAGGCAGCTCTTGCGGCAGTTAACATTAACAGTAAAGCTTTGAATGCAATTTTTTGTGGTGTTTCTCCACATGAGTATCACAGGATTTCTCACATCACTATTGCCAAGGAGGCATGGAAAATACTGGAGACCATGTATGAAGGTACAAAGAAAGTGAAAGGCACCAGGTTGTAGATGCTGACCACTCGGTTTAAGGAGTTGAAAATGAGTGAGGACGAGTCATTTGACTCTTTCTATAGCAAGCTGAATGAGGTGGTTATTGGCAAGTTCAACTTGGGTGAGAAAACGGAGGATTCAAAGATAGTGAGGAAAATCCTTCAATCATTGTCGGAGAGCTTCCGTGCAAAAGTCACAGCAATTGAATAAAACAAGGACCTAGATGATATCAAAGTTCAAGAGCTGAATGGCTCA
Organism: Quercus rubra; assembly: GCA_035136125.1. Classification (NCBI taxonomy): domain Eukaryota; kingdom Viridiplantae; phylum Streptophyta; class Magnoliopsida; order Fagales; family Fagaceae; genus Quercus; species Quercus rubra. The sequence continues at coordinate 11,658,029 of CM068739.1, forward strand.
CTTCAAACCTATGAGCTGTCATTGCCATCACAAAGGAAGAGCAAATCTCTTGCTCTTAAGATGATCAATGAAAGGGTAGAAGCTCACGACACATCAAATGAGGATGTTATCGATAAAGATGTGGCATATCTAGTAAAGAATTTTCGAAAATTCTTGAAATTCAAGAATAGTGGAAAATTTGCTGAGAAAGGGAAATTCCCAAGTTTCGGAAAGGATAAAAATGACTTCAAAAGGAGAGATGGGAAAGAGTCTCAACCTACTCAAGAAATCACTTATTTCGAGTGCAATGGACATGGACATGTCAAGAAAGAATGTCCTAATTATTTGAGAATGAAGGTTAAGGCATATGCCACAACTTTCAGTGATTCGGATTCTTCCAACTCTGATTTGGAGGAAAGTTGTGATGGAGAAGGGAATTACTCCGCTTTTATGACTATTGCTCATGTTGAATCAATGGATGATTTGAGTAAGCTTGTTGAAGAGCTTGGAGAGCATAGTGATGAAGAATCAATGGGAATTGTAGAAGAATCAGATGCTGAAGAAGATGAAAGTACAGCTGGTCTTTAAGAGAATTACAACTTACTCCTTGAGAAGTTAGGAAAGTATACAAGGGTGGCCAAGGCAGCCGTGAAAAAGATGAAGAAGGCAAAGGAGACTATAGAAGTCTCCTAGTGCGATATAAGGAGGCCAAGTGTGAGATAGAGAAACTGAATGGTGAATTAATTGAAGCTTACACAAAAGTGAAATTTCTTGAGCTTGAGGTGGTTCAAGCAAATGCCAAAGTAGAGCGAGTATCCACCAAGAAGCTTGATGATGTCCTTTCTCATCAAAAACCTTTCTCTGATAGAACCAGATTGGGATACATCGGAGAAAGTAGTTCAGCTGTGAATATCTTCAAAAAAGTGAAGTTTGTGAAGGCCAAAGAACCAGTAGTAGTTACCCCTATTGTTGAGAAAGTGAATGAGGAGAAGTAAAAAAATGTGGCTGACCAACGGGTGTTGAATAAGCCTCGCAACCAATCAGTGGTCAGACCTGAAGCCAAAGGGAAATCTCTTCCAATATTACAGAGAGGTCCAAGAACGAACCATGTCTGCCATCATTGTGGACTTCAAGGGCACACCTGACCAAATTTTCATAAGCTGAGAGCATTGAATAATGCTAGGGATCAAAGGTCAAGAGGACCAAGAGATGGCAAGAGGAATTGGGCTGTTGGGCAACCAAGAGGTCGAGATGGTGATTTCGGAGTGATAGATGTGATAAAGATGATTGATACATTCACCACATGTTTGGCAAACTTCAATAGAAGGTTTGAAGGTCACAACACTTGTACCCAATCCTATAGGGATATCACCCTAAACGCACGTGACGTGTGGGTGAAGAAGGGTACTCATGCATGATTATCTCCTATGTCCATGCATCAATACTTCCAATATTTAGGATCATAGGTTCATACATCATTTCATGCCTTGTTTTCCGGTTGTAAGGATGTTTCCTTTTCAAGTTATGTTTTGTACTTGTTTTTATTGATCTTACTTTACTTGTCCTATTTTTGAGTGTGTTCAAAAATTCAAAAACCCATAAAAATTGAAAAATATTTAAAATGTTTGATCGCTTGCTTTGTGTGTCTCACATGTGAGTTTGGCCTAGTACCTTCGTACTAATGGTGTAGTGCATTTACAAGCTTAGCTTGTTATGTATGCACATATATCTTTGTAGGAGAAATCTTGAAATCTATGTGTGATTGTTGTAAATAGATATTTAAGCTTGTCATGAATGATTGGTCAATAGTCTTGTTGGTTTTGATACTTGCATAGACTTGTGCCTATACATCTTCTTATTGTTATTTTTATGTGTGGGGGCCAATTGATCCCATAGGTACTATTCGCATGGGAAAGGTCTGGGCCTATGGCCCAATACCCAATCCGAGGATAAGAGCGTATCTGAGAACGATCAGCTAATGAAGAAATGAAAACTGTATTATAGGAAGAGGTAAAGAATATTTATGGAGGACTTAACCGTGTCCGAGGATAATGACCATCTCGGAACCTCTGTCTGAGGTGGCCAGGAACCTTCTCAATCCCTTAATGTAGCATATTAAAGGAACTTTGTGACAAGGGGATGGGAAAATACCAGATAAAGGATAAGGATGAGGGATAACAAATATTTGGAAGTACTGCTACCTCCGCATTAAATGCTGCCCAGCTAATTCTTTGGCCGCATTAATGTGGAGGTGATACTTGAACAGTAAACAAGCAGCCTTATAGCTAAGAGTAGAAGGTTCAAGGAGGGGTGAAAGGGGACAAAGAAACTCCTAACACCTGACTCACACGTGGATGGAGAAAATGGTGCAAAAACCATAGTATATAACACGAAAAGGGATTCAAAGAAAGGGGATAGAAAAAAAAAAAACACAAAAAGAGAGCAGAAGGTTGAAGAAATACAACAGTAAAAAGAAAGAATTCTACACTATCGACTATACTATTAGGGTATGTCCGAGGATGCTTTTTGTATTTGTGCATGTGTAACTCTTTCCCTTTAACACTATCTACCAATATCTTTTCCCTAGATTCAGACTAGCTTTTTCTCCCACTCTCTACAAATTTATTGTTTGGGCTTTTTGGGCCTGAGTCCATTTTTGTTTTGGGTTCAAGTCAAAATTGGTCCTTACATTATGTTTTTGCAATAGAGCTCACCAAATGTAAATCTCAAAATGAAAAAGAGATTATGAGCTGCAAAAGCTTGTCACACATATTAGTATATGATTAGAAAAAAGGGAAAGCGACATTTTAAAAGTAATTTGTATGGTGCTCAAAAAGCCAAAGGCTAACTCTCAATGTTGAAATATCAAAAATTTCAAACACCGATCTAACAAAGAGATGTATTGTCCAAAAAGGATTAAACGTTATGTTTATGAAGAAGCCAAATGAAAAGCTTCTAAGAATTGTAATCATTCTCTTGTGGGAGGTTATATATGCTCATTTCTATAATTGAGATAGACCACTTGATTTCGTACGAGTTTTGTATGTCTTTGATTGAATTAATCATTGAAGTTTCACTCTAGTCTAAGGATTATTCCACATTTGATACTCACACACTACACACAAGACTTTGTTCAAATAATGCCTATCTCATTTGTGTGATTGTACATGTTCAAATGTGAGGTGTATGCTCAAATACTTGTTGATCAAACCCAAAACAATTTTTGAGTGTTTTATATGTTTGAAAGTGATTTTATACTTTTGTGTCTTTAGTTTTTGTTTAAAATGCATTTTTGTGTTTTTCTCCTAAAACTGGTTCAAAGGCAGTTTCGCGAGAAACTTGCGACTTAGAGCTTCCCGCGAAAGCAGACTAAGGGAAATAAATTTTTTGTCATTTCACACAGAGACTCTCGCTACTATCTCGCGAGTATTTCGTGACTAACAACTTCTCGCGAAATGTTTTTAGGCAAAAATTGGAATTTTTTCAATTCATATAGGGGCTATCGCGACCGTTTCGTGATTGATTTACTACTAACAGCTTCTCGCGAAAGCTTTTGAGCTTCAGAGGTCCTTTTCGCGACTGTTTCGCGAGTGTCTTGCTACTACCTAACCCGCGAAAAATGCGTGTTTTCAATTTTATAAGGCAGATGTGGCAGGTTTTCAAAACACTCTCATTTCCCTCACTTAGACTCTCTCGAACCCCCCCTTAACCCAAAACCATTTTTCACTTAAACCCCATCACTCTCAAGCTTATTTTCTGCATTTCCAACTTCAAGGTATGTTTTCTAAAACATTTTCTTCATGTTTTTCTGAGTTTATGCATAAATTTAAGTTAAGGTTCTAAAATTTTGGGGATTTTTAGAAAATGGGTTGGGGTTCTTAAATTTGTGAAAATTTTTCCAAAATTTTGATTGGGCTGAGTCCCATTTGCTGTGATTGTTCTTGTGTTGGCCCCATGTGGCAGATTGAGCATGTATTTAGGCAGCTTTACACTATGTTCATGCATTTTTCATAAGTTGTGTACTCTGTTGCATGTTAGGTGCTTAACAAGATGTCTTAGTGACATTTCTGTGTTGAATTGGACTCAAGTGAGCTCATTGGCTTGGATTTAGTCATGACTAATCATGTTTACCATGTTTTGGTCAATGTTTGTGTGTTTTACACACTTTGCCCATTTTGTGCCTCAATGCCATGCCATGCCATGCACACACTAGGCACACACTAAGCATACACTAGGCCCCTCTAGGCACACCTCATGCATCTCATGCTGCATCCTCATGCATCAGCATATGCACAGCCCTAGCACACACAGTCACAGTTACTTCATTCATGCACTATGTTTTTGTTTACATGGTTAAACACTTATAGCATACTGTTTTGTGTCTGTTTTCTCTGTTTTGAGTTTGTTATGCTCTGTTGTGAGCTGCTTTACTTTTGTTTTGAACTAACATGTATCTAATCATGTTTTTGTGTTTTGTTTTGTTTTGTTTTGTTTTGGTTTGTTTTTTTTTTTTGTTTTTGTTTTTTTTTGTGCACTTGGTTCTTTTCTGTTCTGTGTTCCCTTGTGCAGATGGCTCCTGCTAAGCATGCAGCTCCTAAGAGCTCATCCTCCAAACGTGCACGCACTGATTCTAATAACTTCAAGTCTGCTGAGGCTAATATGAAATACAATGACTGCTACAAAAGAGTAACCATTATTATGGAAAGGGTGGTCAAGCTAGAAACCCTTTAGGACACCTTCATCCTTGAGGTGTTCAAAGAAAGGACTTGGACCAAGCTGTTGAACTTGATTGGGGTTGTCTACTCATAGATCATAAGAGAATTTTTCTTAAATGCTACTGTGGAAGGAAACCGTGTAGATTGTTGGGTGAGGCACAAAGAATTTATGATTACAAGGGATAGCATTCAAGAATTTTTGGAGATTCGTCCTCCCTCTCAGCCAATCTCAGTCCAATATGAAGACATATTGGGATTGATTGAGGAGATGGTGCAAATACTTGGTGGTACATCGAAGAAGTCATCCATGAATATAATCCCATTTTCACTGAAGATGAGGAATTTGGCATATGTGATGATCCATAACTTGTACCCGGTCACTAACCTCACTACACTATCAGCTCCAGGGACAATCTTTCTGTACGATCTCTTCACCCACAAGGAGATTGATGTTTGTGGACACATATTCCATTTGTTGAAAAAGAGCATTGAGAAGCAGAATTCAAGGATTGTAATGCCCTTTCCCTCTCTCATTATGGGCCTAATTGCAAAGGAGCGGCTCAAACTTCCGAGTGGCCTCACATTGGTTCAGAAGGACTATCCCATTGGTGCACATACACTCGCTAGGAGCACAACTCACATCAAGGGCTCTAAAATAGGTGTGCACATGATACCACAGCCTTAAGTTGAGGAAGAGGGAGGTGATACAGAGGATGAGATAGAGAGATTTACTACTACTCTAGAGCCACCAGCTCAGCCATTAGCCATCATCCTCAGCACCAGCACGAGGACTAGATAGACTTAACAGACTTCTAGCCAGAGTAGAGTAGATGTACACTATGTTAGACTCCCATGTGCAGCACACGGCAGACCAGTTTGCATATGTCCAGGGTCAGATCACAGCCTTATCATCTTAGATCGATGATTTGTTCGTCAATTAGGGTTCAGATTCCGAGTTCGACCAGTTCTAGCCTTTTGGCCATTTCGGTCGAAAAGGGGGAGAAAATTTTGAGGGGGAGCTTGCACAGTGTTAGGGGGAGCATAGGTTTAGGCTTAGAAACATTGGTTACAAGAGGATTACCTTTGTTTATTTTAGTATTTATGACTGCTTTTGTTTATAACTTCAGTACTTTGCTTTTATAATTTAGTCTTATATTCAGTATTTTTCTGTACCTTACTGCTTTATAGTAATTTTTTTGTACTTTTAAGATATTGCTATTATGTCTTAAGTACCTCACACTTTTACCCTAGTAGGATCTTGTTCCTAGATGCAAATACTTCGTGTATTTTGCATTGGTTGTTTGTTGTACATGCAATTGATCATTATGGTTGGTCTTCATTGCATTGCATGTCCGGATAAGTATTTACTTGATTATAAATGTTCATTGTGGCCATTCTTTAATGACTGAACTTGTTTGATCAAGCTATGTTTACATGATATATAGTGTTTACAAACTTGATCGCACTTTACTTGCTCATGTACATACCATGTATTCAACTTGTCATAAGCTTAATGAAAGTTTTGTTTGTGTGCGAGTGTTTCAGGTTACACGTAGATATGTGCAAGTGTGTCATAGCTTCTAGATTAGGTGTGAGTGAGTTTTGCCACTGTTTCCAAATTCATGTTTAAGTTTAGAGTCTATTTTAGGGGTTTTGTCATGGAATAGCCAAAAGGGGAGATTGTAAAGTTGTAATTTACAACTATGTGTTTTGTTGGCTTATTCCGTGTCAAATTTGATTGTAATTTCATTTAATCTGTTGTACCCCGTATTTATTGTGGGATTTAATTGTAAGGGTTGTGTGATAGAGAGAGAGAGAGAGAGTGTGTGTGTGAAGACTTAAGCTATTGAAGACAAAAGGGTTTTCACGGGTAGCTCGCGACTAAGCATCCAGCAAAATGATGCATATGCCCTGCACATGACTGGAATGCGAAGAGCCAGGACAAGTGGAGACAGCTGTGTTTTGTAAGTAGCTTACGGGTAAGGCTTTCCCGCGAGACACTCGTAAAACATTCTGTTTTGCTAGTCTGTACTATTTGATACACATTTTTTATACCCACACTATATATACCCATATTACCCACAATTGTTGAGGAGTGCTTCTGAGAGAAAACCCTAGCCACAAACCTTGAGAGTTAGAGATTGTTATACCCATATATCTCTACACATTTGCTTGTGGATTTCCTTAACTCCTACCTTTCCATTTCCATACCATTGAGAGGTTGATAGCCCAAACCCTTACCACACCCTTTCAGAGTGTTAAGTGAGGATTTGGTGCTACTGGGAAGCATTGGAAGAAGCCAGGATTTGGCTAATGCAATTAGGTGGATTACAGGATTCAAAGAACTAGATAAGACACGGTTTCGAGAAGCCTTGTTGGAGTAGGAGCTTGAAGGGCTTAGGTACAGTGGGTAGATTAAGCTTGGAAGGTCTCTTGCTAACCTAGTATCCCAATTGATTATCTAGTGGATGGTTTACCGCTTGGAAGGTGGCGGAGAGGTTTTTCGCCGAGGACTTCAGTTTCCTCTTCGATAACACATCGTTGTGTTGTCTTTGTGTTTGCATCCTTCTTCCCTACTCTTTTAGCTTTCATATTTCTTCTGTGTTATATTGAATATGGCTTAGAGTAGTTTATTTGTTCATCCGCTCGCTTTTACTTTATTCCGCACTTAGTATAAGTTAGAGTAAAATCTATCAAGCTGTAATTTTTATCTTGGGGTCTAAACAGCTTTTATGTTTTCACACATTTAAGAGCATTCAAAAGGCATGCAAACACGTAAAAGTATAATTATTCAGCCAAAAAAAAAAAAAAAAACACGTAAAAGTATAATTTACAATTTTTTTGTGAATTATAGGAGTATATATTAAGGGGGCAAATGAGGGGAAGGGTTAGTCCATTTCCATTATGGGGAGAAAAGATCAAGAATAAATAGGGATGAAAATAGACTCATTCCAAGACCAAAAGAATGTTCAACAGGCTATATCAAGAATGATAGTTTGACTTTGACCACCTTTCAAGGTTAGTTTGTTTGTTTGTTTTTTTTTTTTTTAATCCCAACAAGAGAATGAACAAAGATAAGACTTGGCCTTGGAGAAATATTTAATCACAGAGAAATCATGGATCACATCAAGAAAAGGTTTAGAGTTACTTTCATAAATACAAGTTTGGAAGCTATTATCAATAGTCCGGTTGATTGTTAAAAGTTACACACCTGGTCGAGTTCACCCCTCAAGGAATTCATAGGGGCCAAGAAATTCTAGAATGAGCGAAGTAACAAATTTCCAAGATCATTTCTGTTAGTGTATAGTTTAGACTAGATTAGCCCATTGGGCTTAGCCAAGTATACTGTACTTGTAGTTTACTCATATTATTTGTACTGTACACATACCTAGCCTATATAAGGCTCTCTATTGTACATTATTATTTACATACAATATACAAACTATTCAGTCTTTCTCTCTCTCACTTTATATTGTTAACATGGTATCAGAGCCATTGCTCTGACCTAGTGGTATTTTCCAGCGTTCTTCTGCTGCCCTCGCCTTCACCGGTAGCCACCCTCAAAAGCGAGTCACCGCCATCACACCCAACCACTTCCTCTCGGATCTAGTCTATTCATCAATCAAATCGTTGAACCACAGTTACAACGTGATAGATCAGACTTCTCCAATCGAAACCCAGCTAGAAACAGTCTCAAGGGAGCTCCCATGCACCCTCACACGTTGCCCCAAGTTTCTGCCTGTTGTAACATGCGCCCACACGCCTACACACGCCACTGCCTAATATCACGCGCCTCACGGTCATTCACTGCCGCATCACCACGTCAGCCCTAGTGACAGCAGCACAAGTCATCCCTATGATGTCAGCCCTAGTGACGTTAGCATCCATTGACTTTAACCGCTGCCGTTGACCAAGGTTAAAATTTTTTGAAAGGGCTTATCTTGCTTAGTTTTTCGCGTAAATTCCAATTTTGGGCTCTGTTTCTTCATTTGAGGTCTCTAAATCCCACTTTTTGGTCATTTTCTTCATTATGGCTCAACAGAACGAACGAGATATCATTCGTCCTATCACTATTATGTTGGATGGTCCTACTAGCTATCATGCATGGTATCAGAATGTGACTGTTTTTCTTAAGGGTCATAAACTGTGGAGATGTGTGACTGGTTTAATTCTTAAGCCAGTACCAAACCTAAGTCCAAAGCCACAATTGCTGAAGATGCCTCCAAGGTTGTTGTTACAACGGATGATTATGAAGAACGCCTAGAGGAATGGGAGAGTATTCAGAGTAAGATCTTGTCTGGGTTTATCAATACCTCTATTCCCTCTATTCATAATCTTCTTCCTCGTCTTGAGACTATTGAGGCTGCTTGGAAATTTCTGGCCAATCGCTATAATTATACTAATGATTCAAACCTGGAGTTCCACATTGAATCAAAGCTTTATCAAATGCGCCAAGAGACAGGTTAGTCTATTTCTGATTTTTATTCTTAGACTTCAATTATGTGGGTACAACTCTCTACTGCAGATCCTCCACTAGTGTGTTCTACTAGGGCTTCTCTGCTTAGCCAATCTCCTACTCCTTCTCTTGATGCTACAGTCAAGGAGCTCATTTCTGAGGAGAACTGTCGGCCTACTCATCACATGTCATCATTTGATCATGTATTGGCTACACTATCTCCACAGCCTCCCATTGCTACATTCACTGCTCCTCCACGAATAAACTCTGGGCGTCCTACCTCTCAGTTTTCCAAAGGTACTCGCTGTGAGTTTTGTCGTGCCAAAGGCCATGACGTCTCAATTTGTTACAAACTGCAGAAATTTATGAAAGAGTAGAATAAAGTTTCTCTTCCTCGAGTAGCTACTGTATGTCCTTTAGATTCATCGGTTCCTACAGGTCCATCTTTGTCTTCCTCACTTACTACGATTGATATTGAGGCAGTAGTTCAATAGGTTTTATCCTGCACTTCCACTGCCCTTTCTGTCACCTCAGGTAAACAACCTTGGTTTTTTGATACTACATGTTGTATCCATATGACTCCTGATGAATCCCAATTTTCTAATAAGGCACCCTTAGAACATCCAATCACCATTTACACTGCTAATGGAACTCCTATACCTATTCGTCATAAATGAACAATCTCTTCTCCTTGTTTATCCTTTAGTGATACTTTTCATATCCCAGAGTTATCCCTCAATTTACTTTCTGTTGGTCAACTTTGTGAATTAAGCATAGATCGTCTATTTACTAATCATGGTGTGGATGTGTAGGATCCTCGGACGGGTCAAGTGCTTGGGATAGGTCGTAAGGTTGGTCACATGTTTGAGGTTTATGACTTGAAGACTCCTTCACAAGTTGTTTCTGCAGCTGCTACCATTGCCACCCCTTCACCTGATCTATGGCATGTTCGTCTTGGTTATCCATCTTTATCTCGTCTTCAGTTGTTAGCTTCTCAAGGTCATTTAGGTTTAGTTTAGTTTCAAAAATTTGATTGTACTTCTTGTCATTTTGGCAAACAAACAAAATTGCCCTTTTAATAATAGTGACTCATTTTCTTCTGCACCTTTTGATCTTATACATTATGATATTTGGGGTCCTGCACTTGTTCCCACTGAGGGGGGATCTAGATATTTTGTCATATTTGTGGATGATTTTTCTTGATATACTTGGATTTATCTACTTCACCATAGGTATGAACTTGTGTTTATTTACCAAACATTTCATAAAATGATTGAAATACAGTTCAATCGCACCGTTAAAGTGTTTCAATCAGATAATGCTCAAGAATATAATGATAAATGTTTCTTATCCTTTTTAGACAGTCATGGTACCCTTCCTCAGCGGTCTTGTCCTTACACCTCTAAACAAAATGGTCGTGCAGAACGAAAACATCGTCATATTCTTGATGCTGTCTGCACCCTTCTCATTTCTGCCTCTTTCTCTGAGCGCTTTTGGGGTGAGGCCGCACTCATTGCTATGTACACCATTAATTATATTCCTTCACTAACTACACACAATAAATTTCCATTCGAGCTTCTCTATAGTCAAACTCCTAACTACTCCTCTCTTCAGGTTTTTGGTTGTGCTTGCTTTGTTTCTCTTCTTCTTCATGAATGAACAAAGCTCCAGCCTCGTGCTCATCTCTGTTGTTTCCTTGGTTATGGTGTATCTTAGAAGGGGTTTTGCTGCTATGATCCCATTTCTTATTGCCTTCATGTCTCCTGTCATGTTGAGTTTTGGGAACATCGTCCTTTCAAGAGTCTTCAGCAGTTTCCTGCGACCCTTTCGTTAGAGCCTCCCATTTTTACTAATCTTTTCCTCCCTTTCTATCCTGAACTTGTGGAGGAATCTTCAACATCGACTGCCTCTCTAAACGACCCATCTCCGGTTCTGTCCTCGACATATGATCCGCCTGTCTTGGATCTTGTGGCACCACCCTATTCTGAGTCTCTTGTTGGTCTTGAACTTCGTCGTTTCACTCGAGTAAGCATTCCTCCCCCTTATCTCACTAATTATCACTTCTCTTTTGCTTTTGCCACCCTCTATGAACCTCACACCTATCGTGAGTCCTATACTGACCCCCTTTGGCAGCAAGCTATAAACGAAGAACTAGATGCCCTTCATAAGAATCACACTTGGGATATGGTTGATTTGCCTTTTGGTCAGTCTGTAGTAAGTTGTAGGTGGGTTTACAAGATCAAAACTAAGGCTGATGAATCTGTTGAATGGTACAAGGCTCGCTCGCCTAGTTGCCAAGAGCTTTACTCAGGAGTATGGCATTGACTATGAGGAAACATTTGATCTTGTTGCTCACCTTACATCTGTCAGATGTCTCATTGCTGTGGTTGCTGTTTGCCATTGGCCTTTTTATCAAATGGATGTGAAGAATGCTTTCCTTAATTGAGACCTCCAAGAAGAAGTGTACATGCAACCACCCGTAGCTATCCACACTCAGGCAGTCAAGTTTGTCGCCTTCATCATACTCTTTATGGTCTTAAGCAGACTCCTCGAGCTTGGTTTGAAAAATTTAGCTCAACTGTTGCCTAGCAGGGTTTTACTTCTAGTCCTCATGACACTGCTTTCTTTGTCCGAAGATCCTCTACTGGTATCACTCTTATTCTTCTTTATATTGATGATATGATTATTACTAAAGATGATTTTGCAAGTATCCTCTCTCTTTAGCACTTCCTTAGTCAACATTTTGAGAGGAAAGATCTGGACACTTTTAGCTATTTTCTTGGGCTTGAGGTTACCTAATCCTCTGATGGCAACTATCTTTCCTAAGCTAAATATGCTTTTGATCTACTCTCCAAAGCCGGTAACACCGACAACAAAACTGTTTCCACTCCTTTGGAATACAATGCAAAGCTCACACCCTTGGATGGAGAACCTATATCCTATGCTACTCACTATCGTCAATTGGTTGGTAGTATCACATTGTTACTCATCTGGATATCTCATATGCCATAGGTATGGTTAGTAAGTTCATGGATGCCCCTTATTCTGTCCACTAAGCTGCCATTTTTCGGATTCTCCTATATGTCAAGGGCACAGTTTATCATGGACTCCACTACTCCTCTCGGCCTTCTCTCGAGCTTCAAGCTTATTCAAATGCAAACTAGGCAGGTGATCTAACGGATCGATGCTCTATCACAGGTTTCTGTTTCCTGTTGGGTACTTCTCTTGTCTCATGGCGTAGTAAGAAGCAGGATGTGATTTCTCGTTCCAGTACTGAGGCTGAGTATCATGCCCTTGCCAACACCACCTGCGAGCTTGTCTGGCTTCACTAACTCTTGGCTGACATGAATGTGTTGGAAAATCTGGTTTTGTATCTCATATAAAACACACAGCGGAAGCAACAAACATAGATCTATTTCATTCATGATTGATAACATGCACTATGTAAATTTCAGAATTTAAGAACAAGATAGCGTAACTTGGTGCGGTGAAATTCAAAACAAAAATTAGAAGTACTTGGGAACACTTTTAATCTTCACTCTAGATCCACTTTACGCCCAAGAAGTGTGGTCTCTCAATCAGTTTCCAAAGAAGAATAATCGAGTGGCTTCACTCACACACACACCATTTCACAATGATGTCTCTTTTAAATAAAATTCTGTATGTTTCTCCCTTTATAACTAACTGATTATCTAATTGGGTTGGCCTATTGGGCCTTTTCAATTGGGCTTTAGTGTGTGGCTTGGCATGAGACCAAAAGGGAACAAATAAGACACTAGTTCCAATAGGCCTTGGGTTTTACTGTCAACTCTTGACAAATCTAAAGTTACCATTACCTATATTTAATACCACTATATAAATATAGTTGCACTTTAGGCCTTATCTATAAATTATATCCCAAGACTTTATTGTACATGCAACTCCTTCATAAAATATTCGTAGTAATTCAAAGTCATGAATGTAGACTGCCACTTTGAAGATTACTATATTTTAATCATTGAGCACCCAGTTTAATCCTTTAAGTTATTCATCATATATTTATAAAATCAAATTCTATAAATATATAGTTTAGTAACTCCTTACTAAAGTGGTTGGGCCCAACTCTCTGAATAACCAAACCCATTAAACTTATCTTAAAGGAATATTTTGTATCTCCGTTAAGAGACTATGAATTCCATCTTGAGAATATATGTTCCATCAACATTAAATATGGCTACCCAACATACTGAGATTTTGATCGTGACTTTAGATCTCACTCTTGATATATCAAAGTAACCTACACCTCATGATCAAGTCCATTATTCTTTTTGGATTAAGAGTTCATGTAAATAGAAATCATGAGATTTATTATTCATTTAACAGTCGTTAGGAGAATAATAAATCTCATAGCGGTCTAGTTCAATATGTCTTAACTCTTAAAACATATCAACATACCAACTAGAAGTCTCCACTTCCATGATCAAGACAAATCATCTTAGTTGATATGTAATAGTCTTCGCAGATGAAACACCCAATTTCATCACCAACTACGAACTACATTTTGAGTTTACAAGGAACTTGTGATTTATATCTTCTGTGACTAAATCACATAAATCACATACAATGCATCTTATGGACTATGATAATGTCTCATTAGTTCATTTATAAATAGACTCATATAATTAAACAATTTAATTATTTATGACATGCTAATAAATTGGATTTTAGGGTATAAACCCCAACAATCTCCCACTTGCCCTTAAAGACATTTTATCATATATCTGACACTTATTTCCCTTTAGAGTAATTCATAGTCACCCTAGGACAAGGTTTGGAAACAAGTTTCAGTCAGATTTATTGCATAAATTATATTTTCTACTACTACATCTCACGTACTCATATCTCTCTAATGAGCTAATACTTAACGTTTAATGTGTATCTTCACCACCTATGATGAACACATATCTTGAAGCCCAACTTCATGGATCACAATCAAACTACAAGTCAGTATTTGTACAACTAGTAACCATCAAATCCTCACTTTGGTGGACAAGCATATAATCCCTCATTCTCCTTAGATATTTGAGTATATGCTTTACTTCCACTAAATTAAGTGATCTTAGATTCAATTGATATTTGCTTACCATGCCCACCGCAAAATAGATATTTAGCCTAGCATATAGCATAGCATAAAGACTTCCTATTGATATGGCATAAGGAACCGTCTTAATATGCTCTTCCTTTTATATGTCTTAGGACTATAGTCCTATATAAAGGAGCTTCAAACTTAAAAGGAAAAAATCCTTTCTTGAAGTATTACATGCTATACTTGGCTAGAATCTAATCTATTTAAGCAATTTCAGATAGACCCAACATCCTAATTTCTGAATTTTAACTAGAGTTTAATTCTTAGGATGTGACCAGTCTTTCCCAAGTACTTTATATCAAACTGGACTAGACAGCCAAAACTACATTGATGACAATAACTCTACATCGTTCTAAATGATTAGAATGTCATTAACATACATTAAGAAATTTATTATTCTATATAGCTTTTACACACATAAGGCATTTTAATACTTGATCAAAATCAAACTACTTAATTGCTTGATCAAAGATGATATTTTATGATTTAGATGCTTGCTTTAGTCCATAAATGAACTTTAATCAACTTGCATACTAAATACTACTGGTTCTTTGCTATGAACAAGTCTAGTTACATCATATAAATGTCTTCCTCAAGATAGCTACTAAAAGAAGCTTTCTTGATATCCATTACCATATTTCATCTAAAATGAAATATAATGAATAAGAGAATCTAGATAGAGTCAAACTTGACTATTGGTGAAAAAATCTTTTCATAGTCGAACCATTTCTTTTTGAATAAATCTTTTCGCCACTAGTCTTGACTTTGAAGGTTTGCACCTTCAAATCTATCAATCTCATTTTCTTGTAAACCTATTTGAAAACAATAGGCTTAATGTCATTAGGCACCTCTACAAGTTCTAGACCTTAAATAGAATCTAATTCTATTCACATAACTTTGATCCAGTAATCCATATTCATATCATCTATTGCCTTTACGTAGGACTAAGGATCAAATTCATATCCTTGTGGAATGACTTCAAAAGTTTATCCCAAAAGTATGAATTTATTTGGTAATTGATAATCCTCCCATTACGATATTGTACTAGTGTACTAGCTATATATTTGGAATAATGCCTTGTGGTGTATTTAATACAACCATCTCATTTCTATATGTATTTTATAGTTGTCCTAGAACAAATTTTGACATTTTTCTTCCAGAACAATCTACCTTTAAAAGAGCCCTATTCCTTTTTTATGTATGCACTGACTTAAAGTAGTCATTGGAACTTCATTCCTTTACAAAGAGGAGCCCTAGATCTTATTATCCTCTAAATAGAATTCATAGACTGGGAATATAATAAAATAATGGTTCTAAAAGCCCATCTTTCACCAATCTTGAATATCATTTAGATTAATAAGATCTAGACATAAGTGCCAAAACATATAATACCAAAGGATAGAAACTGTCTCTTTAAAAAGTAAAACATATAAATTTCCATCTAGAAAACAATCATGGACATTGCTTACCTTTACCAAAACAAAAACACTTTCCTTTTGGTCATACTTTTGAGTCTAATTTCCATTGGACAAGTGGATAGAAACTCACTTGTCCAACTGTTTAGTATTATAATTCCTCTTCTTACCACCCTTACCTTTTGGTTCAGGCTAAGAATTCGAATTAAATCATATTGATCTTAGCCTTAGCTTTTTGGATGTCTTCCATTGTGTAGAACTCACTCATCAATTCAGATAATATAAAAATGATTTATTTTCAAAACAATCTGAATTGATCAAATGATTCTAACAAGGACTTGTGGATCATATCCATGTGAGATTAACAATTAATCTCTACATCCAAGAATTCCAATTCATTTTAAAATTAAAACATTTTCATAAAATGATACAGAATTGGAACTCGTTAAGCCTTTCTTAGCACTCAATATGATTCATACCAAACATCTCATTTAGACTTAATATAAAGTCTAAGTCTTGTACTATCAATCGAAACATAAATATGTACTTCAGCTCCTTTAAGCACCATGTCCAAAATTATTTCTTAGTTAATGTGATTGAATTAAAATAGTAGCAAGAGGACAAAATTTATGACAACTTTATTTTGAGATCATGAACTTAAATACCAGGACATTATCATTTTGCATCCATAACCATATAATATGGAATCCAAAAAACATACTATACTAGGTGCAATGACAACCTAATCCCGTAATTAATATTCCTTGGAAGCGAGGTCATACCAATCACTATGATCAAGCAAGAATTATTCTCATTATTAATGCTATCATGGTAACTCTTACCAAACAAAAATAATTTGCCACTTTTCCTTTAGCCTCTTAAGTAATAATGACATAGCTCCGTAGGGAGATTAACATTAAACTTAGTCTAGTGTACACCATTGCCTAGAATCTATGTGAGTCACCAAGTAACTCTATGGAAGCGTAGTCGTTCTCAATGTAAAAACACACTTCATCTATCATTAAGATGTTTAACCTGTAGTACCATGAATTAAACACCCTCCGAAGGGAGCAAGGCATATACAACAAGGCGAGTTGCCTAATCACACTACTATAAACTAGCAATGGAGGCCGTGAGAATCAACCCTTGAATCTCTCTCCCACTAGAAATTTTAAAACAAGTGGATGGTCTTGAAATCATTATGATCTAATCACAATTTTAACCCTACACATCAAATGTGTTTAATTGTTTAAATTTGATGTGATCTTACTAAGTCACGTCACTATAGTGTAATGAACATTTGCGTAATCACAAAGAAGTTTAACCTAGTAATCCGTGAAGTAAATACCCTCCGCATGGAATGCAAGACTCGAAGTCAAGACAAGGTATCTATTCACATTACAAAAGGGTTATTTCAGCACTCCCACTCATTATTCGGGTTTTTCTTTAAATAATTGTGATCCCATCACAACTAATAACCTTGCACTTGATGAAGACTCTAATCTTATTAGAATCACTAACCAAAATGGAAGTCCTAAACTATTTAGGATTCCTTAAACACTAATGAATCAAAAATTAGTTATATAGAACTCTATCCTTAATTTACTAGATAAAGTATTCGAATCTCATTAGAAACTATGTAACTTTAATTAGAATTTTAATCTCATTAAAAACCTCTAATTAAAATAAATTGAGGACTTTTAATCATAAAATAATTTAGTACTAAGAGTTCTATTTAACTAACATCTTTGATCTCATTAGGTCTTTTAGTTAGATCATGATTAATAAATGTCCTTGACTTTTAAGGACTATAAAATTAATCGCATAGCTTTGCTTTTTATCAAAGTTTTAACACTTAGTCAAAAACAAGTGAAAATTCAAAATTCAGTGCCTTCGATCAGTCGAACCTTTTACTCGATCGATCGAAGAATGAAGAAATTCATCACTTAGCTTCTGCCTCATTCGATCAATCGAAAAGTACATTTGATTAGTCGAAAAGAATTCTTGAGCGATCGAAACTCGCATAACTGAATTTTTCAGAATTTTCCAGGAACCGTTTTTGATGTCTTCATTGCTTTCTTCCATCAAAAACACCTTTTGATTTTATCAATGAAGATTTACAGATCAAACATTAAGGTTTTCAGGATCATTATCAAGAACCATAATAATGCTAGAAACCTTGAAAATATAATCCTAATCTCATTAGGAATAAATTTCATAATCCTAGCATTAATTTCGAAAGGAACATCATGTGAAAATCTATAATTTAGACTTATATACTCACATGAATTCACATTTATATATCACTAGACTAACAGTACGTGTTTATTATTCAAGAATGAGCCATTCATTCATACATACACGTCTAGCAAAATCAAAAGGCTTTATAATAAATATGTAAACAAAAAAATGCTAATGGAAGATTGAAGATGGCACATGGGTCCACGAAATCATGCAAAGATATACATCTATATCCAACAGGTGCAATAACCAAATGCACGCACATGACAGTTACATTCAATAACTATATCCAAACAACAAATCATCTAGAAGTTTATGGCCAAGGATAAACTTCAATCTATATATCACATATATAAATCATGGCATATGAATTCCAACGCTAATAACATAGAAAGCAAACTGTGCAATCTATTATAGCGTTTGTTCAGTAGATTCGCTCCATGAAAAGTAAACCCATTCACAAGATGTATAAATGGTGTCCTTGATGAATACAAACACCAAAAACATACAGCACAAAACAAAAGTTACAGCCGTGTCCTCTTGGAACCATGCAAAACAATATATCACATATATTGATCAATACACACAGGGTTTATGGAACAATAACTTTAGGCAGAAATTTGAAAACACAAAGATAACGGTTTTCTTAAATTCTAAAACTCAATCACATATTATACAAACATGATATGAAAACCTGGCTCTGATACCAATTGTTGGAAACTCTAGTTTTGTAACTCATACAAAACACACAGCGGAAGCAACAAGCATGGCTCTATTTCATTCATGATTGATAACATGTACTATGTAAATTTTAGAATTTAAGAACAAGATAGCGTACCTTGGTGCGGTAAAATTCAAAACAAAAATTAGAAGTACTTGGGAACACTTTTAATCTTCACTCCAATTCCACTTTATGCCCAAGAAGTGTGGTCTCTCAATCAGTTTCCAAAGAAGAATAATCGAGTGGCTTCACTCACACATACACACCATTTCACAATGATGTCTATCTTAAATAAAATTCTGTATGTTTCTCCCTTTATAACTAACTGATTATCTAATTGGGTTGGCCTATTAGGCCTTTCCAATTGAGCTTTAGTGTGTGGCTTGGCGTGGGACCAAAAGGGAACAAATAAGACACTAGCTCCAATGGGTCTTAGGTTTTTCTGTCAACTCTTGACAAATTCAAAGTTATCATTAACTATATTTAATACCACTATATAAATATAGTTGCACTCTAGGCCTTATCTATAAATTATATCCCAAGACTTTATTGTACATGCAATCCCTTCATAAAATATTCGTAGTAATTCAAAGTCATGAATGTAGACTGCCACTTTGAAGATTACTACATTTTAATCCTTGAGTACCCAGTTTAATTCTTTAAGTTATTCACCATATATTTATGAAATCCAATTCCATAAATATATACTTTAGTAACTCCTTACTAAAGTGGTTAGGCCCAACTCTCTGAATAATTAAACCCATTAAACTTATCTCAAGGGAATATTTTGTATCTCCATTAAGAGGCCATAAATTTCACCTTGAGAATATATGTTTCATCAACATTAAATGTGACTGCCCAACATACTGAGGTTTTGATCGTGACTTTAAATCTCACTCTTGATATATCAAAGCAACCCACACCTCATGATCAAGTCTATTATTCTCTAAGCATTAAGAGTTCATGTAAATAGAAGTCGTGAGATTTATTATTCATTTGATAGTCATTAGGAGAATAATAAATCACATAGCGGTCCAGTTCAATACGTCTTAACTCTTAAAACATATCAACATACCAACTAGAAGTCTCCACTTCCAGATCAAGACAAATCATCTTAGTTGACATGTAATAGTCTTTGCAGATGAAACACCCAATTTCATCACTTATAAAGAACTTGTGATTTATATCTTCTGTGACTAAATCACATAAATTACATAAAATGCATCTCATGGACTATGATAATGTCTCATTAGTTCATTTATAAATAGTCTCATATAATTAAACAATTTAATTATTTATGACATGCTAATAAATTGGATTTTAGGGCATAAACCCCAATAGGATGCTCCACGGCCCACTGCCACTCCTCTTTATTGTGACAATTGTAGTGTTATCTACATTGCTCATAATGATGTCTTCCATGAACGAACCAAACACATTAAGATCGACTGCCACATCACTCGTCAGCATCTCAAGAAAGGCAATCTCAAGTTGTTCTCTATCTCCTCTGCTGACCAACCTGCTGATATCTTCACCAAGACTCACCCGCTTGGTCGTCTTCAAGATCTTATATCCAAACTCCAATTGGCTTCCTCCTTACCACCTTGAGTTTGAGGGGGGATATTAGTGTATAACTTAGACTAGATTAGCCCATTGGGCTTAACCCAATATACTGTACTTGTAGTTTACTCATATTACTTGTACTGCACACATACCTAGCCTATATAAGGCTCTTTATTGTACATTATTATTTACATACAGTATATAGACTATTCAGTCTTTCTCTCGGAAAAAATGGGCTTTTGCAATGTCATGATGCATGCTCTAATGTAGTGAGACTAATGTTCAATTTAATTTCAAATTCACAAAATTGGCTTGAGCATAGAGTTTCTAAAAAAAAAAACCCCAAAATTTGAAAAACCACTCGAACAATTTGTAATAAATTGACGAATTGATCATCAGACATGAGAGAAAACAGATAAATATGATCAATTACATTAATATAACAAGCCAATTTCATCAATTAAACCTATTTAGAACAAAATCCCCAATTCGGGTTCAATACAAGTCCTAGAATTTTTAATTCATCGCAAAAACCCAAATTGAACAAATTAACCATCATAGATCAGGAATATAACAATATAGAAACAAAACCCATTGATCAATTTCACGAAATAAGGCTTGATACATCAAAAACCCCAATTTATGCATAGTCTGAAAATAACCCTTCAATGCATGAAAAAATGTATGAAAAACTTAAAATAAATGAAAAAGAAAGGGTATAATAGACATACCAGCTTAGAGAGAGGAAAACCTTGCAAAAATTTTGGAGGAAAATGATAAAAATTTGATGTGGAGCCTAGTCCGAATTGGAGAGAGAGAGAAAAGTTTAAGAACTTTTGAAAAGTGAGGTTTGAATAAGTCAAGATTTGATTTTAAAAAAGCTTATTCATGATTTTGGATTGATCAAAAATCAATTTCGATTGATCGAAACAGATAGAGGCTTACATAAAATGTTAAATACAATTTCGATTGATTGACAAACAGATTGGATCAATCGAAATTCTGGAAAAAATTTTTTTTTGAAAGAAATAACCTGGTTATATATATATATATATAAAATAAAAATTTATAAAAAAAAAAAACTCCTCAAAGCATTGAATATAAGGAATAAAATGCATGAGTATGAGATGAAATGTTTTTCCAAAACACAAGTTTTAAACCTAGTTTTCCCAAAATTAAGATTTTCAAATGTTCTCCCTTTAAATTCTCAAACACAAAATTTGTTTTGCATAAGAACTCGAAGTATTTGCAAACTTGGTTGGTCGGACCGAAAAACACACACAATAACATGTATAATGTTTAGCAAAGAGTAACTTGTGTAGTGTGTGAAACTAGCAAAAACTTGAAATACACATGAGGTGATATATGAATAGCAATAAGCACAAAGTCTACAAAATTCATCACATATAATTTGAAAGAAATTATCACCTAAAGAGTTACATCATATAACTCCCACATCTCCTAGATCATAAGCTTGCAATCATGTAAATTTCTTGATTTTGCCTCATATTGTACACACAAATTTTAATTATTCATAAACTTATTAAAATAGCTGGGATAATGTACACACCAATTTTAGCAATTAAACTAAGGCTACACCTTATGTTCTTTTTGTGCATGTGCTACACTTTCTCAAGCGCAAAATCTTACGATATGCACTAAGGTATTTATAATTGGCTAGTGAACAGTAGTGAGATGGTTATTTATGCATTTCTCAAAAAGTTCAAATCCAACAATCAAAGACATGTGACTTCAAGATCAAGACAAAGTGATCAAAAACTATAAATATCTTTCCCACACAACATGCATAACAAAGTTTTTGACTAGTAAAGTGCAGAAAGTAAGCTCATCAAAGTTAAACAAGGTACAAAAGACATTTTATATGAAAATAAATTAACCAACCTTGTTTTCAAAACCCAGAGAATAGTGCAAAACACAATTTGCTTCCTTTTTTTTTTTTTAATTAAAAAAACACCTAGAATGAAATGCATGAATGTTATGCAATGCAAATCCTAGAAAACAGAAGAAAAAAAAAAAAAAAAAACAAAAAAAAAGCACAAAACAAAAAAACAAAACAAACAAAAACAAAAACAAAAAAAACAAAAACAAAAACAAAAGAACAATGGTCACAAAAAGAATAGCAAAGAAGCACAAGGACCATGTTAGAAAGACTCAATTAGTTCAAGTCTTTTGCATCCAAAACCTTTTAGATGCACTACAAGCATTGGAGTTTTTATTCACATTAGAGTGATTTCCAACTCCATGATTGGAATAAAGGTTAAGAACCTTTACCAATTCACCAATAAGTGCTATAGGATCTTGTGCTTGTGGCACAGACACTTTTGGTTTGTTTGCTCTCTTAACAACTTGTAGCTTGTAATAGTTTGGATGAATGTGTCCAGACTTCCCACAAAAATGACAAACCCAAGCAGGCTTTCCATGCATCTTGTCCTTAGGAAGGGTAGACTCCTTAGGTTTAGACTCTTTCAGATTAACCCTAATCTTCCTAAATGGTGAAACTTCTATGGGTTTGACAACCTCACTCATAGGGGGTTTGACAGTTTCACTCATAACCTCACTCACAGAAGGTTTAGAAAAAGATGAAGGAGCAAAGTTTGTGGAATGGGAAGTAGACATGGAGATGCTTTCAACAAAACCTAATCCAGATTTGTCAGAAGGAGACTTTTGAACACTCAACATTTGATCAAGTTTAGAACCAGCAGATCTAGCAACAGGTAAATCAAGTTCCAACGATTTAACTTTATCAAGCAATAGCATTTTCTCAGTTTTACAAGCAAATTCTTCTTATTAAGCTTAAGAGATTCAATTTTCTTCAGGCCAAGTTCAACATCCATAGCATCCTTTGCAGCAACTTTGCAAAGTTTATTGTAGACCTCTTGAAGATCTGCATCCTCAGAGAGTTCCCCATTAGAAAGGTTCTCTTCAGTAGACACATTTTCATTTCCTACAACAGTAGCAGTGAAAGCTATGAAGTTTCCATCCTCGTCACATCCAGACTCATCATCAGAAACTTCATTATCACTAAGGGTTACAGCCATAGCCTTACTCTTAGACTTCAAGTAAGTAGGACACTTAGATTTCATGTGACCATACCCTTGACATCCAAAACGTTGAGGACCCATAGAATTATTTGAAGATTGACCTACTTTTTCTCTAGGTTTTTAAGTGTTGTTAACCTTAATGGGATCATTCTTCCTAAAGTTTCTAGGTTCAGCAGTGTTCATACCTCTTGCCCTTCTGTTACTATTCCTAAGAAAGTTTCTAAAGTTCTTGGCAAGGTAAGCAATTTCTGTAGCAGAGAGCTCATCATCAAATCCATTAACCTCAACATCATCAACTGACTTAAGAGCCATTGATTTGGATTTGCTAGTTTTGGGTAGGTCTAACTCATAAAATTGAAGTGATCCTACAAGTTCATCAACAAGGATGGAGTCCACATCCTTGCTCTCAGTGATGGCAGTCACCTTGGGTCTAAAGTCTTCAGTTAAAGATCTAAGAACCTTCCTAACAATTTTGGGTTGATCATAGATTTCACCCAAGTTATATGCAGAATTAACAATATCATTAAGTTTAGCACAAAATTCATCAAAAGATTCATCATCAGACATCCTAATGCTTTCAAATTTAGAAGTTAACTGCTGCAATTTATTGATTTTGACAGCCTTTGTGCCTTCATGCACAGTCTGGAGAATATTCCAAGCAGTATAAGCAGCCTCAACATTCGAGATTCTCTTAAATTCCTCCATAGAAACAGCATTAAAGATAATATTCATAACTTTGCTATTGAACGCAACTGCTTATTTTTGAGAAGTTTGCCACTCATTAACAGGAGTAGTGGGCTTCTCCCATCCGTATTCAACGGAGTTCTAAACTCTCTCATTAATCGATTCTAGGAATGCTTTCATCCTTACTTTCCAATAAGCATAATTATTCCCATCAAAGTGAGGAGGAATTACAAGAGAGTGTCCATGCTTCATGACAATAGGAGTCAAGGATTAGCTTAAAGATCAAAAGATCAACAACTAGAGAGCTACCCGCTTTAATACCACTTGATAGTTTTTAGACCCCTTAAAACCACGATCAGATTAACCTAGGTAATTAGCTGAGTTGTTACTTAGTCCAAATTCCAAATCTAGGTTAACACAATCAAACAATCATATCATGTAAAGTAGCGGAAAGATAAATAACGCAATGATATGATCACCTAGGAAACCAAACCGGTAAAAACCTGAGGAGGATTTAACCTAGCTATCCTCAAGGTAAACCCGAATCCACTATGAAAGAATCGATGTTATCCAACGGGACTTAGACTACTAACAACCTATCGCTACCCACCAGTAAAAACTTACAAACACGACCACGTGCAAGCTCCGAGACCACGAACTCCTTCTTTCTTGGATTCTTTAGCAAGTACAAGTACACCCACTTGTGTATCTTTAAGCTTTTATTGCAACAACTGAATGATCATCAAGTTCTTGAAGAAATATCCTCCTTGATAATCCTAAACTTGTGTGAAGGAAAGCTCCTCAAGGATCTCATAAGAAATTCACACAAACAGCAATATGAGCAACCTCTAAAACGTGGCTAGGGTTTGCCTTATATACCTAGGCAAAACATAAAACCCTAAAACGTTTTAATGAGCTAGGGTTGAGTTGGAATTATATAGAAAAAACACATCAGACCCAAAATTCGATTGATCCAGCCTAAGCTTCGATCAATTGAGTCAGGCCAAGATGCACAGTAACTTCTGCATTAGCTCGATTCCAACTTTACAAAAAAGACACAACTTTAAGCAAGTCTAAACAAGACTAAACAAACTATTTTGATCATGGTTTGCCAACAATACAAATTAGAATTCTAAATACATTAATTCTAAGTCTTTAGAACCTAACAGACAGTGCTATAGTGGAGGGTGATTCAAAAGTGATTATGAAGGCCTTGAGGAACAAGGATAATGGGTTACTTTCTATTGCACCTCGGATAAATGATGTCTCTTTATTTTCTGGTGTGTATTTAGAATTGTCATACTCTCACATAAGGAGAAATGGCAACAAAGTTGCTCATAGTTTAGCTAGGCTAGTTTTGATCACACCAGATTATACCGTGTGGATGAAGGATGTTCCATTTTGCACCTTACCTTTTGTTCAAGCTAATTTGGCCATGCTTTAATTTTTTTATTGAACTTTCCTTTGGTTAATTTCCGCGCACTTTTATATATTAATTACAATATACACTTTAACCATAAAAGAGTGTCAAGGTTGATACGTGGAAAGGCTAAGTAAAAGAAAAGAAAAGAAAAAAAGTGAAAAAAAAAAGAGCACAAATACCCCCTTAAGTTCAATAAATGTGATACAATAAGGAGAGTCAAACCTAAAATTCTAATACTCAATGAGTAGAGGCTAATGGTGCATCACAAAGATAATCCCAAAATTGTTAAACAAAAAAAAAAAGGTTGGAGAACATAAATAACACATTAAATCTGAACCTTTTTGTACATTGAGTAGGATTGAAAATTTAAGATAGGTGGAAAGGGAGAGAGATGGACTCTACTATGTTGTCATGTTCACGCCAAGTCCTTAATGTTCTATTGTTCTAGTTGCTGAGAAAGTTTGAGTGTGGTAAGTATGGTGGTTGAAGGAGTAATGAAGAGTTCTAGGGAGTCATCAAGAGTTTTTTTTTTTAATGAAAGATCTAATGAAAATGTTTTATAGCAATTGAATGATGAGTGAAACTATTGACTCCCATGTTAAACAAATGGCAGGTTTTGGATTTGTTTTAACTTAGATAATGAAAGGAAATGTTTTAGTCATGCAGGTTAAGGACAAATATTGACAAAACCTGATTGATTGCACTTTCTAAGCTAATTCAACCTTGGGGAAGGTACTTAATGATAAACCTTCTAGAAATCAACTAATGAAACTACATGTTTGTGTGGGCTAAAATGGGTTCAGCAGCAACTTCAGCAATATAGAGCAAGACAGACAAACTTTTTCAGATATCCTTTTCCATTTGTATGAAAGTGACTAGCGTATAACTTTTTCAGATATCCTTAGATTTTGCAAATGCCCTATCTCAATTAGCAAAATCTACGTTTTGGGACTATGAAAAAATCTAAATAGACCCAATCGTACTTTCCATACAACACTCCCTTAAATCTTCATTGGGCCATGTAAAAGAATCAGACTTGTAGGCTTTTCGCAAAAATAGGCAACCAACAAAAGGAATGTGACCTACTAACCTCATCAACTTTGCACCCGTATGCCCATATTAGCTTCTATCCATAATTTTTTTTGGCACACATCCCGTTCTTGTACAACTAGATTTACATTTACATTTGTTAGTTGCCCAGATTTAGAAGAATATGTAAAAATAGCATCTCGAGTTTTAAAAACTTGAGATCTAATTAGAACTCGAGTTTCTAAAACTCGAGTTTGTTGTTTTGATTATTTCTAACGTGATAGAACTCTGCCCTCTCTCATTCACTCTCAAACTCACTCACTTCCTCGTAGCCCGCCGGTCTTACCCCGCCATTCGTAGCGCACAGTTCGTAGCACCGTTCGTACTCTCTTTTCAGGTTCTGGGTTCTCTTTTTCTTTTCTTTTTTTTGTATGCTATTTTTTGATTTGTGTGATGGGTTATTGTAAATTTGAGTTCTTTTCTGTTTTAGATTCTTGAAATTTTGGGTTTTTGTAGCTCAGTTTAGTGGCTAAACTGAACTTAGTCTTTTGTGTTTTTGTTTGGGTTTTGGGAATTAATGGCTGAATTGAATTTGTGGTTGTGGGTTGCTTTCTGGGTTGTTAAATCAGTGGGTGGGTTGTTTCAAACTTATAAAATAAAAAATTGTATGGGTTGTTTTCAATGTTGGAGGAGAAAACCAAGCTTATTTCAAAATATGGTTTCGAATGTAGTTCCATTATGCCTTATGCTGATTATTTGTAAGGAAAGGAATGGGTGAATGTTTAAGGGACAAGGCATATTTTAGTTGAGAGAATGATAGCTAAGTTAGTCAATTTAGCATCCACTTAATAACCTAGGAGAGATTAACAAAGGACTATAACATATAAATCATAAAAGAAAATATGGAAAGTGTATTTGTACAGATACTGAGAGAAAAAAGCTGGGGAGTGCTATTTGTATTATTGTTTTAAACTTTGTTGTAGTTTCATCGTTTGAACCAAGACAAGCTATGTGGTTAGCGTTTCTACCCTGTAATTTAACAAGTTTTCATTTAAATAAGCAGATCCTTTGTTCTGTTGTTGAATTTAAGTACTATTATTTAGATTGAGCCCCTTTAATTTTGTTAATGTTTTTTTTTATTTGCACTGCTATCAAATGGATACAGCACCACTTAGAAATGAGGTGTTATTTTGGTTGTACGATATCATTGAGAATTCTAATGGTTTTTCTTTTATTAGGTAGTTGGTTTTATATTGTATCCTTTGTTTACAGTCACAACTCACTTGGACTATCATTCTCTTTTCTTGACTAGTTCTACTTAGAATGTAGATACTATTCAAGCTAGCGTTCTGAGGAATAACTCAGAAAAGTCTCTGAAATCTATTGCAACAATTGCAGAATATATTCCATGTGACAGTTTGAGTAATTTTAGTGCATTTGAATAATTTTCATAATTCAGTTCTGTAGTGAAGTTATTTTTTAAAATCATTTTTTTGAACTATGTGGTTTCGGCTTTGGAAGAAGCCTGACTTTTAGTTGAGAGTTTTAAGCTAGAGGTTCACTGTTATGCGGCCAAGGATATTCCAGTGATGTATGTAGTTTCCAAGTTAATCATACATAATCTTGTCCAACCTCTTAACAGAACATCCTCGAGTAAAACAATCCATCATATATTGACATGACTCAGGTGTAGGCTTGAATTGGAGATGTGAAAGTGCCCTGTGCATATTCATGGAATTGCTAAAGAAAAAGGACCAGCCTTATACTGTAAAATAACGCTACATTTCTTAATAGAACGAGCTCTAAACTATAAAATAAGCAAGTAATGCTTCTAAAAATTTGAAAAGTCTCGGGATTATTGACAAAAACACTTTCCATATTTTGTCATAAGGTAAGCTAACCTTACCCCTTAGAATAGGAATGTAGAAGGCCTACAAATTTTTTGTTGAGGGCCATCCTCTTGCATGGTTAGTTGGTCACATTTTGCTGATGCTCTTGAAGCTTGAATGTTTCTGTAACTCTTTCTTTTCACTTCAAATTTATGGTTCCAACAAGTGTAAACTTTTATTTACCTACATGTTCTTATCTAGTTTGTATGCACTTGTAATGTTTAACTATCATTTTAATCTTGTATATATACATATAATTTTGAAGGTGATGGAATGAAAATATATGTACTCTTATCAGACATTGGTACAAAAAAATTGGGGTTTTCATAACCTTTTTAATTGTCTATACTCTTTGTAGTATGGAGCCTCGGATCGATGAGGAGCCACAGATCTTGGACCCTGGTCCGCTTGTCCAGTCATTGTTGACACGACAATGATATCATCAATCAGAGGCCATTTGGAATGGTGAGGTGAAACATCTAATTCTAACAACCACTTTAATTTTTACGTTGTCTTTCACTTTTAGTCAGCAAGTTCTTTCAAAGTTGTATTTCTACTTCTAACAATCGCTATAATTTGTATCGATTTTGTAGGACTCGGGCCCACTTACATGCCATGGTCGCACTAAGGAGTTGGCAAACATTGAGATGCGAGATAATCGGGTGATTGACATTATCAAGTTGTTAAGGTTGGAAGGATTGTTTAGGGCCCCTTTGAGAGAGATAGATCATTGCCTAATATCAGTCCTAGTTGAGCGATGGCGGCTGGAGACTCATAGGTTCCATCTTCCATATGGTGAGATGTCAATCACCCTACAAGATGTGGATGTCATTTACGGACTTCCTATAGAGGGTGAAGTCTTGGTTGGGCCGACTGCTGTGGTGGATGGGAATTGGAGTCAACTATGCATGGAGTTGCTTGGTTTTACTCCGGTGAATGACAACAAAACTTTGGTGGGGCAAAGAATTCTCATCAGCCGCCTTGTTGATGCCATTGCAGCGCTATTGCCTCATGACGCAATGAAGATTCAGATACACCAGTATGCCCGGTGCTATATTTTAGCACTACTAAGGGATAAGCTTTTCATGGACAAGTCAGGAGATAGGGTGCATTTGATGTTCTTGGAGTTCCTGTGGAACCTTTGTGATCCACCACAGTATAGTTGGGGTAGTAGTTGCTTGGCCTGGTTGTATAGAGAGTTATGTCGGGCAAGCGAGAAAGGGGCATCGCAAATTGGTGGGGCGTGCACCTTGGTCTAGTATTGGGCATGGGCAAGGTTACCATTCTTGTGCCCGAGGATAGAGCCTCCACCTGGATGTGATTATGACCCATGGCCATATGCACCACTTGCATTTAAGTAAGTCTTTTCCTCATATTTAGTGTGTTATGCAATGTGCTCTTCTTAGTAACTAAATGGTATTATCGTATCTTATGCTGTACTTGATCCGTTAACTATAGGTGGGTGCGGGTGCCAAGCCCGAAGAGTAGGCCATCCAAGACGGCCTTAATCCACTATCGCAAGCAATTAGTTACAATGCGGCCGGACCAAGTAATAATATTCAAAATTTAGTTTGGTTATGTTAATTTTCCTTAAGAATATGATTACTTCATCCTTCAACATATCTTTTGTTTTAATTTTTGTTTTTCCCTTTATCTATGTATTCTCCCTTGTTTCACATTTTAAGATGCTATGATAATTGTTTTTTGTTTTTATTGTAGATTGTATGGCAGCCATACATGGCAGAGTTCGGCCACCTTCTTGAGTTTAGCGTTGCAGGGAGGGATATGTGGACAGCAAGGGTGCTGTTTGTGTGTTTTTGCATAGTAGAGAGACACCACCCGGACTGTGTCCTTCGACAGTTTGGGTTGGCACAACAGCCACCTGACAATGTTGTGTACGATGATAGGCTGCATGGAATAGACTTACGTGGGAAGGTGGAAAAGAATTGGAGGGAGGAGCATGGACCGTATATCCTTGAGTGGGATATGAGACAACAACAAATTTGTCATGCACCTCCTCAGATTGGTGAGATGCCCCGCGATCATGCCTACTACCGCTGGTACTGTCCGGTCACTCGAAAGTATGTCGACCGCAACAGCGCTAAATTAGATATAATGGTAATGTGTTCTGAAAATGATTTTATTGGCTGCTTCGTTTTTCTTGAGTACATGTATGATATGAACATAGAATCAATTGATTTACTTTTTTAGCAAATCTGGTTTGATTTGACTAACATCCACTTAAAGACTTTCTATTACATATAGTATTCTAATAAAACTGTTAGTTCTTAGTTGAGTATTTGTGTAGATTAATAAGTACTATATTGTCCATTCATTTATTGATACATAAATGTCTCAAATCTGATTGTACTTCTTCTTTCTCTGTTTTAGATTGAAAGTCATTTAGCGCTATTGGAGATGCTTCCTGAAGGTAGCCGAGCTCATAACCATGTTCAGCGCGTCCTAAATCATGTGGCTGGGGTTGGTGGTGGTCCTGCAGCCGTTGGCCAGCCAAATAATGGCCATGACACTGAATCAGCAGCTACTGCAACCCCAAGCACAAGCGCAGCACTCGTAAGTACACCAACCCCTGCTTTGCGTGATACTGTAAGTCCAAGTAGAAGCGTCGGTAGGGGCCGTGGTCGGCCTGCTACAGCAAGCCCAAGCACAAGTGCACCTAGGGGTCGTGGTTGGTCTGGTACAGCAAGCCCAAGCACAAGTGCACCTAGGGGCCGTGGTCAGCCTACTATATCAAGCCCAAGCACAAATGCAGCTACGGGCCATGGTCCGCGTGCAACAACCCCTCAGGTTGTAACTACTCCTTCTTTACCTGCGCCCATCTCACACACATCTCCATAGCCCAAGGTCCATCCACCCATCCCAGATGCATCTCCACCCATGGTAGATGCATCTCCTAAGCCCGAGGTCCCTTCACCCATCCCACCTTCACAACCCAGTGTTGATCTCAGTATTAATTTGCATTTGACCCCTCCTATACACCCCGAGACACCCTCCTACCCACCCACTTGCTCCAGTGCACCCACTATGACCATAGACCCACCTACCTCATCCTCATCTAACCCTCTAAGACCTCCGATTGGGATTGACACTGTACAGCCAGCTGCTGATGTACCGAACGAACATCCCCCTCCTCAGCCCTCACCCCCACAAGGTAGACCGCAACGTGCTAGAAGAGCACCCACTTGTGGGACAGGTGGACACAAAATAGGACGTGCAGGCAACTCTATGGTATGATAACATTAATTACAATGTAGTTTTGGAATTTTGTACTTCACTTTATTCTTATCATTACACCCAATGTCTTTGCAGCCTAAGGATGATGCCCCGCAGCCTCCTCCCCCAGCCAAACATTACATGAGGGTTAAAAAATGCAAAATTGGTGAACCTTGAGTAAGTGCTAAAGTCATGGAATTGGTACCAAAAAATATGCCCTATATGTGTCACCTGTCAACTTGTTTAAAGGTGGAAATGATTTTGATTTATAATTAAAAAAAAAAAAAAAGCCTAAATGTTTTCTACCTATAAGCTAGTGCTCATTGGCTAGGACCTTAAAGATTTTGTGATGCTTTGTTTGCTTAGAATGGAGCAAGAGACCCTGCCAAAACATAAAGTTGGGACTGCATTTTTTTGTCGTTGCCTGGTTTAGATATTTATATATTCATCTTTTTCTAAACCAAAATATTTGCCATGTTGCTCAAAATTACCTATTTTGAAAAGGAAGAAAGGATACAAGCTCTGGGAATATGTATATATATATATATATATATCTTTTTTTTTTTTCTCTTTTCTGAAATTGTAGAACTTTTGAATGCTCCTAGAACCTGCATTCTTAGTGTCATTATTAAATTTGGGAAATTTATTTATTTGACTTTCTTGTCCCTAACTTTTTCATTATTTTATTTCAAGGCAACAACCAGCCTTGCTTTTGTTATGGGAATGAAACTAAGGAGCGTGTTTATTATTTATTTATTTGTTTATGAAGTTGAATATGGTTGTCTTTACTTTTCTTGCTAGTGGTGTGAGGCCCTTTGGAGTTTCTCTGCTGGTTGCTGGGTTTGATAACTGTGGACCACAATTATACATGGTATTTGTTTTTCTGATATGCTTTAAATTATAGTTACTAACTAGCTCCAGTTAAGGACTGGATTTTCTAATGGGTTGCACCTCTGAACATTTTGGCACACAGAGAACTTCTTTTACACTAAATTTATGAAATTCTTTTGGCGTTGCCTTGTCCCAGTTGCAATACGATTTACTCTTTATAATATTTATTGATGCTGTTAGTGACTTAATATTGGGAAAAGATTATAGCAGCCTTAATATAAATATCACTATAGGATCTGTTAGTCTATGGATTGTGACAAATTTTATTCTGCAATGAATCAACAAAGCAGCAAGTTGGAGGGGAATGTGTTACTTCCTTGCCATGGACACCAATGTTCTAATGTATTTGGTGCGAAAGTTTTTCAGAAAATATATCTAATTCTTTACAATAAGACAAAAATTTAGATTTTGAGTCTCATAGCTTATAAATTGATGCTCAACATGAATGAGATAAGTCATAGTGTTGTGCATCCTCTACAGTGTATCATGTATTTTTGAATCAATAGAGAACATATTTTACTTATAGTATTGTGGTTACTAGGAAGTTAAAATGTATAGTGGCCAAAATAAGTTTTCTTTTATTTTTGTATAGCTGTGGCTTAGAAGCTAAAGGTTATATAATTTTCACCTTGATTGCAGGTTGAAGAGGCACGAAATAAATATTCTGAAACATCAACGAAGATGTATATTAGTGTGCTAGATGCCCATGCAAAGGCGTCGGACTTGGAGGAGACACTGAAAGATCTCACAAAAGAAGTTCAAGGTTTAGTCAAGGAGAAAGCAGATTTGGAAAACCGACGAACGGAAGCAATAACAAAGCACACAGAACTGGAGCTTGATGTCATAGACTTACAAGAGAAGATCTATGGAAATAACCGAGCCACAGCTATTGTTATGGATAATGACAGTATATATCAGTTCATATTATATTTTGACGAGAGTTACACCTTGTTAATGTTATAGCACTTAAAAAGATTTTATTAGATGAGTTTTTGACAAATCGGAAAGGATTACCAATATTTCCTTAGACTCTTAATGCTTGCAAAATTGGTTGATGATTAGAGATCAATAGTTATGTGTGTGTGTGTATGTGTGATAACAATTTTGCAAATATTGATGCTAAACTTGCAAGTTGCATGCTTTAGGAGGACGCTACAAGACAGTTTGAGATTCTACAGAAAGAAATTCAAGACTTAATGGATGAGCTTGACAAAATACATCCTTTTTATGAGAATCAAGTGGTGCACATTTAATCATTACCAGGTATGGGATCATCACTTATTTGTATGTTCTTTGCTTTAGATTTTGAAGACTCTGTTCTTTGTGTGGTGCTGAAGCCTTTGTGGTATTAAAGGTTTATAGTTTCATATCCTCCAGACTTTTTTATTTGTTTCATCATTTTGTGATTGATTTTATTCATGGGTGTGTTCTGCAGTCCACACTCTGTTCATAGAGCACATGCTGGAGAAAGTGAGAAAGTTTTGCGGGAAGCATTTTTGCGAAAGTGAGAAAGTTTTGTGAGAATGTTAGTTGCATATTTTGGGTTGGGGAGAGTGAGCTCACATATCACTCAGGGGCTTAATGCTGTGATACTGGATTTGTAAGGAGATACCCAAACTGATTCGATATAGGAATGATGGATTGATGGAATATTATAGGAATGATGGATTGAACCAAACACTTAATAATTAAAAGGGATATTTGCTCACCACTCTATGGGATACTTAAACACCACCCAAAGAGATACAAAATCCTAACTCGCTACCCAAGGAGTCCACCTATGGGATAAGAGTTGAAAAGAAAAAATCCATTTTCTAAAGCACAAAGGCTATATATAATCTGAAAATACACTTCTTTTTTTTTTGGTTTAATCCATCCAAAAAGCTTATATAAAGCTTAGAATAGCCCTCTAAGCATGGGAGAATGAAATTAGCAAATAGAACATTAAATTTGCTAGACCAACGTCAGACTTACCCGATGTACATATGATCATCTTTTAATTGATTGATGTCACCCCTCAGCATTTAGCCTAAAGAGACATCATGATTGCTAATTTTCCTTTTTATTTTTCCCCCCAAAGCATTGTAGCAACATTTAACTGAAAGCTATTGGGGACCTTTGTATTCTGCACCCAATGTTTTGCATAAATCATTCTGATGTGGCTTTGCATTGGAGTTTGGTCTAGGGAGGAGGACCTCTGAAAGGGTCCAATCCTATGACTATATGGCACTATCAGGCATGAACTCATTAATTATATGTCACATGCCTTTTAATAAGCATTTTGGCTAATAGCCCATTTTTCATTCAAGCTTGCTTTACTCGCATCAAATCCATACTTATGTTTGCATGTGGTGAATG
The DNA here is from genome assembly GCA_035136125.1 of Quercus rubra. Taxonomy (NCBI): domain Eukaryota; kingdom Viridiplantae; phylum Streptophyta; class Magnoliopsida; order Fagales; family Fagaceae; genus Quercus; species Quercus rubra. Next base: position 11,692,814 of record CM068739.1, read on the forward strand.
AATTTTGAATATTCTTTAGAATACAACTATTTGTCAGTTAATTGTTTAATATGAGGCATTTTATTCTTTTTTACTTAAATCTTTATAGGTGGTTGTGGAAAAGAAGATAATGCGTGAAAGAAAATTAACCAGGCATTATCTTGGTCGAGATAAATTTGTATTTGAAGTGAGTTCAAACACTAGCTAATATCAGTGTCCTTGCCAAGGGAAAAAATATACTCTGTTCATAATTTTGATGTCCTCATGTAGCTTTGTCTATTCACACACACACATATTCTGATGTTTCCATTATATCATGTTGAAAGGTTTGGGATTGGAAAAACAAGTATGGTGGCACCATTTTACAACAGTTACGTGGCTTGGGTGCCTCTTTAGATTGGTCTCGTGAGGTAAGGGTTTAGTTTGATATAACTCATTTTTACTTTGTCCATGGATACTTATATATCTTCTGATATAATATTAATAAATGTATATGTTGGCCCATATCAATTAATTTGTAAAATGGATTCTCATACAAATTAATCATGTGCCAGCTATCAAATCTGAAATGGTGACGAGAGGACATTGGGTCCTCTACTCTACTAGTTGTGGATAAAGCATACCATTCTTAATTTGGTTTTATTTTTTGTTTCATGTCAGATTCAGTCATGAATCTCTTATTATTTATTCTTCCCCCACCCTCTCAGTGATTTTTGCTTAATTTTCTTCTATTAGTGCTTCACAATGGATGAGAAAAGCTCAAGAGCTGTGACAAAGGCTTCTGTTAGACTTCACGAGGAAGGGCTTATTAAGAGGTACGCTTTGACACCAAGAAAAGTTGCGCAATCTTTATCATGGTGGTTGTTCCTTTAAACTAATTTTTTTTTTTTTTTTTCAATCACTTGCTTCAAGTTCTCTCTTCAAAGTTTTGGCCTAAATTTGGATACAGTCCCCCCCCCCCCCCCCAACAACAACAAAACACCCAAAATCCTTTTAACTAACCAAAAAGGGGAAAACAAAAGAAAAAGTGGCCTTTTATTGTATGTTGTGCGTTTAAATATGCTTGATTTTTGTGCTTTCATTGTTATCAAGTTTTTATTTTTTATTATTTTTTTATTTTTTTAATTTTTTTTTTATTCTTTGTTGCCTCTTAGCCCATGTGCCTAATTTTCTTTGTATTTTATTTCATCAATTTTCAATGAAGTTTATTACTTAAAAAAAATTCTTTATAATAACTTGTGAAAAATGTCATCCTATCTATAATTAAGATATATTTGAACCTCTTTAAATACTGTCTTGGTCAAGACTGATAATTTTTACAAATTTATTTTCATATTAATTAGCTACTAAATTTATAATTACGCCATTATGGTTTCACAGTTGAATCTTGGTCTAACCTCAAATCCTTGAATCTCTCATTTTCCAATTTTGGGAAGGGTACTGGTATTTAAAAAACATTGGCTAGTAATGATATTTGTCTACAATTTGAAGTTTCTATATTATATAGAAAGTTTTTTTTTTTTTTGGCAGAGATGAACGTCTAGTGAATTGGGATTGTGTGTTACGGAATGCCATATCTAATATTGAGGTAAGTCTCTAACAGGCAGTCTTTATAATGAGCTTTTTAAGATTTGTTTATTAAAAAAAGGTCTTCCATGGTTTCTGAATTTATTGAAGTTGCTTGATCTTGTAGGTGGAACATATTGAAATCAAAGGAAGGACTTTACTAAACGTTCCAGGATATGAGAAACCTGTGGAATTTGGTGTTTTGACTTCATTTGCTTACCCTTTGGAAGGAGAGCTTGGTGAGATTGTTGTGGCTACTACTAGGGTGGAAACTATGCTTGGAGATACTGCTATAGTTATACATCCTGATGATCCAAGGTACAATCATCTTCATGGAAAATATGCCATTCATCCCTTCAATGGAAGAAAGCTTCCTATAGTTTGTGATGCGACTCTTGTTGATCCGAAGTTTGGGTCAGGTGCTGTTAATAATAATTATGCTTGTAACACTATTTAATATATTGTGAAGCTGAGCAAAGTAATCTTGAGTTTTTTTTTTTCTTTTGATAAGTAGCAAAGTAATCTTGAGTATGGTTGAACTTGTTTGAATTTTACTAAACAACAATTGTTATATGGCAGTAAAAACAAATGAATTTGTAAAATGATTTTATCAGCATCTTTGGTTTTCGGTGTAAGGTCTGAATATGTGTATGAGTGGGTGTGTAATGAACCCTTAGTTAAAAATGGTGAGTAATATTGTGATTTGAGAGTTTGATTGTACTTCTCCCTGAGTACCCCCCCCCCCCCCAGGTATACTTCGTTTGTATTTTTTTCAATAAAATTTCTTGTTACTTATCCTCAAAAAAAAAAAAAAAAAAAAAAAAATGATAGTAATATGAGATGGCAGTAGCATTCTAGATGAGAACTTTCTCCCAAGACATATAAGAAGTCATTTATCTTGATGACTCATAGAACTTCATTTTTTATGAAATTTTCTGGTGTGCTTCCTTGTTACTAGTGCATTCAGTGCAAGGGAAAAATCCTTTGTTTTTCACCTCTCTAGAAAGTTTTCAAGTAAAATCCTTTTCTTGTGATTAACACGAATGGCCTCACTTTGCAGTTGAGATAGCTTGGCATGAGAAAAGAAGAGAATGGGTTGGGGACCAATCTCAAAGATCAAGAAGAACACCTAGAGAACCAATAATGAGGTATATGCTTATGTTAAAGATTTTCAAGATTCCACTTATCAAAAAAAAAAGAAAAAAGATTTTCAAGATTCCATTAGATTTTGATGGTTAAAGCGCTGATGGCAGATGCCAGTTTTGTCTTTCACTGCCACTATTTTCTTTCTTTGACCTGCTTGGATTTATATGTGGATTTATTTTGGGTTCTTTCGGGATGGCTCAGTCAGGAAATTTGTAGCATGCTTGTAAATATGCGCCTCTACTTGCAATAAGCCATTATACTAACCATTAAATTTTTATGTTTTAATATTATTATTATTTATGGGTGGATAGGGTAGGGGATTCGTTGTCCTGTGAAGTTTTGGTGGGGAATTTACTGGTTCCATTAATTGTGCTTGGAATTTGACTTACGTCATTAAATTTCTTTTTATTAGGACTTCAATTATGACATTTGAGTAATAAACTTTTAGATTTCTGTACCAGTTGACTATCCACCGTGGAGTCGGGAGTTAAAAAAAAAAAAGTTAACAGTTAAATGCTTGATCCATATACTGTGAGGATATTGAAGTAAACAAAATTAGATAGGATAAATTGAGGAAAAAAGGGTGACACAATCTTTTTGATTTGTAAACAATGTCATTAAAAGTCCAAAGGGCAACCAATGTAGGTGGGAAGTATACAAGATATATACCAATTTACCTAAGTTTCTAGAAAAAAGAGGGGGTGGGGGCAGGTACAAAAACTATGTTGACGTTGAACTGAAGTGCTTGTGTGAGAGGCATTCACTTCGCTGATAGTGTACTCCATGCTTGTGAGTGTCATTAAAACCAATTGGCCACTTGTGAAACCTCTACATACCCACCCTTGTATTCTTTATTCTAACTCTGGAATGGGATTCATGAAAGCTTGATGTTATGTTACCTTGGGTACAGTTCCTTGGATACTATTTCTTAGGTTTTCTAATTAAATTCAGCTGTGGCTACATTAGTCAATGTACCATAAACGATGTTATGCTTTCCCAAGGACAATTAAATTTAACCATGTGGCTTTTAGTGGCCAATGTTGCCATATAGTTGAATTTAATTGGGGAATTTAAGGTACAACACTTAAGGAACTGTACTTGACTTTTGCCCTCCTACTCAAATATATCCACTTATGTGAAAAAGGAATCAATGTACGACAATTAGAAGACTTCTTTAAGATGTAATTTTTAGTGTAGGAAAGGAATTAATGCTCCCAAATTAGGACTTGCTCTTCTTTGGCTTTGCTAACATGTTTGATGTTTTGTAAATGGGAATAATGTGAGAGATTTCTGACAATCCCAGTACCCTTCCCTGCCAGGTTGTGTGTATTTTATTTGAGTGTGTATTGATTTTTTCCTTTTTGTTCCTCTTATTCATCATAATTTCATTAATATTTGCAATATGTTAAAAATAATTTTTTTTTTAATTGCTTGATGTGGTGAAAGTTTTTTGTAAAGGGGAGACAGAAGAACAGGCATCATTACCTCTGCAGGGGTGATGCATTAAACATTTTTGGGGAGGTTTCAGTTATACAACTATTTAATGTGTGTAAAATATTTTACTTCTCTTTATCTTACAGAATAATGTAACCATGAGATCTTTTGCAGCTGGACCACTACATACGAGGATCTGCTTTTATCTACTGAACCTTTTCAACAGCCAATACCGTTAGCTGTAAGTTTCTGTAGAAGCTTTCTATTTTCCTCTTTGTTTTTTTTAGCTTCTCACCTGTGGTACAATATTGACATGAATATTATCATTTGATGGATTCTACAGGAGATGGTTGATTTTTTAGTTGACATCTGGAATGAGGAAGGCCTTTATGACTAAGTTATTGGAACCTTCTAGTGTTCTTAAGAATTTTGCACAGTTTTATTTGTGCAGATTGATGATGAAGCAACCCATAGGCTATACAATTTTTTGATGTCAAATTGATCCAACGGTGGTACAGTTGGTTTGCCTGTTCTCAGTTTACACTTTACATAAGTCATGCACAGATAATTTGGTTTCAAATGCCAGTAACAATTACAAAATTGTAGTCTTAGTGTGGTTCCTGTCAACAGCTAAACATTTGTGTAGTTAACTAATAAGTTCTGAAGTAAGATTGCTTCTAATTTGGGAAAATACATCTCTTGCTTTCATTGAAATTCTTTCTTTCTGCAATGGCAACTGGATGCACTACAAAAACAGGGGGGTTTGGGCCGCGTTTTAAAAAACGCGGCCCAAAAATGCCTAACGCCCCGTTTTTTAAAAACGGGGCTTAAAACGCGAAGGCCCAGCCACATTTTTAAAACGGGGCCTTAGCCCAGGTCTTAGGCCCCGTTTTTGACAGGTATATCCGCATTTTTTTGGGCTGGGCTTAGGCCGCATTTAATAAACGCAGCCTAAGACCTGTGTATTTTTTCCCTTCGTAAATTTTTTCTTTTGTTTTCCTCAGACCCAAAATCAGCCCTATCAACCCAAAATCAACCTCCATCTGCTCTCTCACTCCCCATCTCTCCGATCTGAACAAGTCACCGTCGCCCTCCATCTCCAATCAAAAACCCTCGCCGATCCCTCCATCTCCGATCCAAAACCATCGCCTCACCCTCCATCGACGATCTCACCCTCACCCTCACCCTCCATCTCCTCTCTCACCATCGTCGATCTCTCTCTCTCTCACATCTCCACCGCCCCTAGCCACCTCCGTAGCCCTAGCCGTTGCCACCGCCATCGCCCTAGCTGTAGCCGCCGCCGCCATAGATCTACTCTCTCTCACCTCAGCCACCACCCACTGCCACCGATCTGATCTTCTTCATTAGATCATCTCTCAAACCCACACTCACTGTAAGTTCTGATCTTCTGCATTTGTTTATTTTATCTTGTCTTTCCACCCTTTTGTAAAATCTTAAAGAGTTATTGTTAAATTTGGTTTGAATTGGTTTTGTAGGTTATATTGGTAAGTTAGAGTATGTTGACGATCACAGAGCTGGTAAGATTGTGGTCGAGTTGAATGGAAGGCTGAACAAGTGTGGAGTTATTAGTCCTCATTTTGCTGTTGGTGTTAAAGAGATTGAGGGCTGGACTGCCAGGCTGCTTCCTTCAAGACAGGTTAGTCTCAGGAACTTCATATCTGCCAGGCTGAACTCTATATATTAATAGAACAGGATTGGAATAATTCTTTCTTTATGGAGTATATAATTAGGTTACCAATACTCTAATTAGATGGTAAATACTTAGTAACTATTATGTAATTTGTGTTTTCTTTTACTGGGTTTGAGTTTTACTGATGTGATGATTTGGAGTGTAGTGTGGAACTTTGTGGAGCTTAATTATTGTTTTGGTGCTGGGTTTTCAATGAATTTGGAATTGAAAGAAGAATTGTTCATTGTTTAAAGTTGTACTACAAGTTGAAGATTTAGGCTAGTGGCATGTGTTATCTGCTCCCTCAAAGTATTTGTAAGAATGCATAAACCAAACTTTCCATCACTTAGGAAGTACAAGGTAAAAAAATATTAGAGAAAACTTTCCATCCTCACTACCTAAACCAAAATTTCCATCACTTAGGAAGTACAAGGTAAAAAAATCTTATAGAAAACTTTCCATCCTCACTGATAGTTATTTTTTATCCAACTTCAATGTGAATCCACCAATGATATCTTAACTAGAAATTGTGTCCCAAGCATTGTTTATGTTATATAGAAAACTGGTATAGGTTTATCATACTTTAGCATTAAATCTACCTTTTTATCTATTTGTTAGTCTCTCTCTCTCTTTTTCAAGTTCTTCACATCTTGTCCTACTCTGCTGTGATCACTAGCAAGGATTTGCAATTTTCTGTTAAGGTTACTAGAACCATATTTCCTTAGTGAAAGCTATTTGGTATCCAAACTTCTATCTGAATTCATGAATGATATCTTAACTAGAAATTGTGCCTTAAGCATTGTTTATGTAAAATAGCAAATTGTGAGAACCAAGAAACAATACCAACATTTAAAAAAAAAAAAAATAATAATAATAATTGATTGTGTTCTAATGCTTAGCTAGATTAATTGTACATACCCCGTGTAATGTGTAATGCAATTTAGAGGGATAAGTATTAAATAAACTTTACAAATGACGTATCTTGGTAATGTGTAATGTGTAATGCTTAATGGGGGAATCATTTTGGTTGTTGCATACTCTGCAAAGAGTGACACCTGGAATCAACATTTTATCCTAGATATAATTTTTGAGTGAATGAGGGGGGAAATTATTAGAGATTAGGATAACACTAAAGTGTAATTTGGGTTATTGCGATATAAAAATTTATGTGACACCACAAAAAAAACCATTGAAATGAGAGAATAAAAGGCTCCCAAAAGCAATATTTCTTCAATAAGTCTAGAGTAAAAATTTTTCTTACAATTTTTTTTTATATAATTATTGAGATGATTATTTTTAAGATATAGAATAAGTTGAGTTTTTAAATAGATCGAGTTAATTTTTGTTGGTAAGCTTGGTATATTGAAAAAAGAGAGGAGTTGGAAGTCATAAGGTTAATTGATACTTTCATAGGCTTTAATAGCAAATTGAATGTTGGTATGTATATATTTATTGAGTACATGATAAGGTGCATATATATAATTGTTATAGGAACTCAAAGCTATAAAGAATTGAGTACAAGAGATAAGGTTAGGTCAAAAATAACAAACTTACCAACTTATCAATCATAAAAAAAAATATTATAAATATTTTGAAGTAATTAATATATGATGAATTTACCTTTCTTAATTTTAAAATAAGGGCAGAAATGTTTTATGATTAAATTAATTAATTACTAAATGTAATTAGTTTTAGTACTATCAATAAGTTACATTGTCTTTCACCAAAATAAACCAAAAAAATGAGGTTACAAAGCACAAGACAAACAGAAGTGCTCTATCCCTCTTCCTCCCCCCTCCTCTGTCCAAGATAAAGTATGTTACTTCTAATTGATGCTTATTATCCATCCACAATAAACAATCCCCACTTTACAAGGGAGTTTCGAGGGTGAGCAATTGGACAAGCATGGATTCTGAACTTCCAAGGAAGTATTTGTTCCCTTTGTACATTTTAATGTTGCCCCAAATTTGGTGTGGATGTGTTCCAAACACTTCGTCTATTTGTTCCAAAAACTAATTTGGAGTAAGCTTCCTATTGTCTTTATAAGTCATTCGACTTCACCTTAGATATTTTAAGATAATGGGTCTACTGTGAGGGCTCTCCCATTAAATTAGTTTGCTACAAAGTTATAGTTCTCTCTCTCCCACATTTGTTTTTAATGTAATAGACAAATTGCGATTGATCATAAAAGGCATTAATTCCTTATTTTCTATCCTCTCACCTTTTCCACCCCTCTAACCGAATGGACCCTAAAGTTCTGATCTGGTTCATAAACTTTCTTTTTTATTTTTTAAATAAAAAATTTAATTTGTAATTAAACAAGGGGCAAGGGGCTTTTCTTTTTTACTTAAGAATCTTTTAGAAGACAGCCAAATCTTGCAAACAGGAAAGCAATTGATGAATCTGCTAGGGATGGTGGAGTCTTAAATCTGATGTGGAAGAAGAGAGGTCTACAAACTCTCTCTCTCTCTAAACTGAACCTAGTTTATCTCTCTTCTCTCCATGGGTTTCACTTGTAGACGTTTCATTTTGATAATTTTTATGTTAGACGTGAGTTTCACATGAGTAGTCTGTTAGTTTATTAACAACAAACTAATTGATATACTAATTTGGCACATATATAAAGTAAATAAAAGTTTAAGGATGTAATGACATTAGCCTAAAGTTCAAAAGGTATCATTGCATTTTCCATAAAAAAAAGGGTCTAAATAGTGGAACTCATCACTTATTGGGTCTTGCTTTATAAGGATGTTAGACGTGCTTTTTTCCTTTTTTCGCATTAGCCATTTTGAAAAAGTAAATTGCTTCCTCTCAATTGTGCCTGTCTAGTGTCTAGCTATTCAATTATTTTATCTTCAGCTTTAAGTAGCTTCCAAAACTCAAGTCTCAATTGTTTGTTTGGTTTCATCTATTTTTCTTTTAACTTCCTGTTGCTTCTTGCTTCACCAATAACAATATCTTCCTTCAAGATGTATAATCATTTAATGGGTATAATGAATGAACAAGAAATTTGAATTTGCATTCTTTCTCATTTTATCAGGTGTCAAACTTGTTTTTCTTGAGGGTTTTTCATTTTCTTTATTCTTTAGGACATTGTTGCAATTTACAATGTAGTCTACCTAGGGGACTATTTAATCTTCTAGGGGGGGTTCAATCTCAACATATCAATGAGTCACAACTTTGTTTGGTCCCTAATATTCATTCTAATAGGCTTGAGTTTAGCTTTTGAGGACATAAATAGTTGAAATTCAACTAAGATTCCCTTCCAAAAATCTTTTGTATTGGTTCAATCTCCAGTAGCAAGCCTCTTCGGAATTCCACATAAGGGTGAGCAAGCCTCTTAAGCCATGTTTGAAACGCGGCCTAAGTCCAAATGGTGCTTAGACCTGGTCGGTCTGAGGCCGCGTTTTTACCGCGGCTATAGGACCTGGTCTTGGGCTGCGGTTCAAAAAGTGCGGCCTTAGACCGACCGGGCCTATAGTCGCACGCTTTAGGCCGCGTTATAAACTGCGGCCTAAGAAAACGCAGCCTAAGGCCAAATGGGCCTAAGGCCGCGTTTTTATGTCCTAAGGCCGCATTTTGAAAACGCGGCCTTAGAACCGTTTTTTTGTAGTGATGTGCCCATATTATTCTTTTTTATGTGTATTATATTCCTACAAAAGTTCATTAGAATCATACGGAGTTCTGTATGAAAGGCCATTGTTTCCACCAAGCTATAAATAAATATAGTAGCATCATTCACCAGTAGAATTATCAGGTGGGTTTGCTTTAGTCTTGATGTTATTAATATTTTTAAGCCATTAAGCTGGATAAAAGTATCAGGTTGGTTTGCATTAATCTAGAAGTTAATATTTTTAAGCCAATGGAAATTCAGCTCAATGACACACTCCCAACCTTGTGTGTGTGTGTGTGTGTGGGAGGGGGGGGGGGGGGGGGGGGGGGGGGGGGGGGGGGGGGGGGGGGGGGGGGGGGGGGCTGCCCTAGATATCTTTCTATGGAACTTTGCAGAATACAAGGGCTGCCTTTGTCTACAATTCCATCTTCTCTGGTCTAGTGCTATGTAGACTTGGTGAAACAGCTTTTTGACTCTCTCTAAAGAAATGGAATTAGCTGGATTTAAAATGTGATGAAATTAAATTTGTTGCAGTTTTCTTTGCTTGCGGCCATAGTTGAGGATGGTAAGAAGTGACTTCAATCCTTGTTGAATGTCTATGGCCAAAAAACTGTGTTGGAAGACTATGATTGTGTGGTTGCATGAGATAAAGCTTAAAATTTAATTCAAGATACGCCATTAGAGGCCAACTCTGTAACATAAAGGGATCTGTTGGGCGCTTGCAAACTCCATGTGATTTAAAATGTGATTTGAACTTATGAATTGAACTTATGATTTAAAATGTGATTAAAAAAAAAAAAAAAAAAAAACAAAACAGTGGAACTCGAGTTTTATAGACTCGAGTTCCATTAAGAAAATGTCACATTTAAATTGAGATCTAAAATGTGATTTAAAAAATAAAAATAAAACAGTGGAACTCGAGTTTTATAGACTCGAGTTCCATTAAAAAAATGTGAAATTTATAATGACATTTAAAATGTGATTTAAAAAAAAAAAACAAAAAAGTCACAAAATAAAATAGTGGAACTCAAGTTTTATATACTCGGGTTCTATAAAGGACTCGATAATTTAATTCTCGAGATCAAATTATGTTAAATGCTCTGTTTAGTCCGAAAGGTTGCTCTGTTTTGCTATGTTTTTTCCAGTGGGACTCGAGTTTTATAGACTCGAGTTCCACTGGGAATTTTTTTTTTTTTTTTTTTTTTTTTTTTTTTTCGTTTTGCTCTGCTCAGTCCTCAAACAATTCACTGGGAATTTTTTTATTTTTATTTTTTTCTTGGACATGCAGGGAAACCAGAAACTAAAATGTGTGCATGCACAAAATGTAATCCATAAACACTCATTGACAGGCAAAGAAGCTGAGAATGTAAATGCACTTAAATTACGTCAAAATGCATTCTCAATAGGCACCAAACTATAGAAACTTTTACACTCTCTGCATAAGCATGGTTTTACAATGCAAATGCACTTACATCGCAACAAAAGACATTCTCAATATCAACATTCTAAACATGCCCAACCACGCTTAATTTGCAGTTCTAACCATACTACTCAAATCACAATCTTCATAGAAGTACATTGGATAGAGAAGTACAAGTACATTCAACAAAAACCAAAAAGTTCACATAGAGCCAATACAATGTAGTCACTTTTCTACGTTTGGCAATCTGCACGACAAAAACGTCATCTATGGAAGCATGCCTGAAAAACGTAGAGTAATCACATTAGGAGACAAGATACTAAACATTAGGTAAACATCAAATGAACAACAATTAAGTATGCAATGCATAACTTTTTGCCATCTACCTACCTAGTGTGGAACAGGACTGCTTGTGGAAGCGCCACGAGATTGTGGACATTTTCTGCGGTTATGCCCTGAAATATGACACAATCCACATGTCTGCTTGGGTTGACTCTCTATCAAATCTACGTCCTCCCTCCACCATGCCGATTCTCGATCCTTATTCCTCACTCCATCCATCTCATTCCTTATTCTTGACTTCACTGGTCGACCTTTGGCTCGCAAAAATGCTGGATTAGGCAACCACTTTGGCCCCATGGGATCCCTCCACAATGATTGTGACTTAGGAACCACAAATGCATGCTCATAAGTGTTAAGGGCATTGTTCAAATCATAACATGGGTGAATATATATGGTCGAATCAATATGTAAATAGTCACATACTCTAATTGCATATGAACATGGGATCCCTATGTTTTGCCATTTCCCACAACTGCATGTTCTTTCTTGTAACCGAACTTCATAACTACGGTTTCCCCCTCCAGCGCTACACGTGTTGAGTTGGGTAACTACTTGAAATATCAGCTCTTCATTGCTAAATGGCTTGAGATAGTGTTTCTCAGATTTAGACTTATTTCCATTCCACGTGGATAAGGAATATTGACTCCATTTCTTACCCTCTGACAACTCATAATGGTATTCTTTGCACTGATCGTGGAAATATTGAACAAGTTTGTTCCAAGTGAACTCAACCAATGCGGCAATAGGAAGGCCCCATGCACCCTTCAATACACCATTGAAGCACTCTGATATATTGGTTGTCATTGTCCCAAAACGTCTTCCACCATCATGTGACTAGGTCCACATATCCATAGACTCCCTCATTAGGTATGTGTATGGAAGATAATCTTGATTCTTTTCCTTGCCATCCTTCCCCGTCACCTTCTTCTTATTCCTAATGGCCTTAATTTCCACCTGTTTAATGGACTCCATAATGGTATCGAATTTCCACCATCATGTGACTAGGTCCATATATCCATAGACTCCCTCATTAGGTATGTGTATGGAAGATAATCTTGATTATTTTCCTTGCCATCCTTCCCCGTCACCTTCTTCTTATTCCTAATGGCCTCAATTTCCACCTGTTTAATGGACTCCATAATGGTATCGAATTTAACTATCTGACTAGCATATCCCGCTTTCAACGTCGCTAACTTTAGAGTTAAGTTTTGAAAATGGGTGTTGAAGTTGCTAGCAACATGTTGAAGACAATATCTATGAAATACCCATGTCTGCCCATCATCCCCTCTAGGCCAGTTTGCAATGCCATTTTTTATATCGAGATGTCGGTCAGAAATTATGCAAATGCCTTCCTTAGGTATCACGTGGTTAATCGTTTCTCTGAGGCACTGTAAAAACCACCTCCAACTAGACCCTGACTCACAATCCACAACAGCAAAGGCGAAAGGGAAAACCTCTTTGTTAGCGTCAATTGCCATTGCGACCAACAACTTTCCCTGATATTTCCCATACAGATGGGTCCCATCAATACTGATAACCGGCTTGCAATATTTGAATCCTGATATGCATGGACCGAAAGACCAAAACACATAATGCAACAATACGGTGTCATCTTCATCGGTGGGTGTGATACAATACAACACCTGTGTAGTCGGGTCTTGATCAATATATGTCATTAGCAACTTTTGCAATCTTTGGTAAGACTCTTCCCAATTTCTAAACAAGTTCGCAATCGCCTTTTGTTTCGCATCCCATACCTTGTAGTAAGAAGGCTTATGACTATTATATTTTGTCTCTATCATAGATCTAAGATGCTTAACTAGGGTAGTGTGATCCTCACATAACTTCTGATGGATATCTGATGCAATAAAATTACAACTCATCATTCTACCAACATTTCACACCCCACTCGGTATACATGTGTGAGGACCCACATACACGGTGACCATCCATAATTCGTGGAGATTGGGCTTCATAACTGCACAGACATACCACTTGCATGACTCATGCACGCATTTCGCACAAAGTTTTTTCGTCATTGACTTAGTGATCGTAAAATGTTTGTTTTCCTTGAGGGCACAAATTGTTAATACTTGCTTCACCTCCTCTTTATTGGCAAAAGTCAACCATTTGCACAAATTCATCCCTTCTCTCCAAGTAAACACAAATGGCAGAAAAGTATGTGAAGGATCAACCATATTTTCCCAAGTATTTGCAAAGAATGACAATGCAGGAGGTGCGTAGGCAGGGATTATGTTCGTAATGTTTTGGACATTAATAACATTACACGCATAAGGTTCACTACCGTCCAATGTGTCATCGCATCAATGTCCCTCTCAAAGTCCCTAAAGTTCCCTCCGCCAGTCATGTCTTCATACTCATCTCTATCGGCAAAATCTTCACCGTTAATAGCAATATTCTCATCAACATAGTCGTCATCGTCATCGTCATCATCATCGTCATCATCATTGTTAATGGTAGTAGTCTCATCAACATAGTCGTCGTCGTCATCATCATCACCATCGGCATGAACATCACCATCCTCTACATGTGTAGAATACTCATATTGAGCATCCAGAACCGTAACCTGTAAGCCTGTGGTTGTTTGTTGGATATACTCTTGCCAGACTGCACGTGGCTCCAATTGTATGTACAACTCAATGTTAGTTACTTTATCTATTCTCTCCAACTTGTCAAACATGATCTTTACATGTTTGTCTGTTTCTATCACCATATACTTGTAATTAATCCAGTGCTTCAAGATTTCATTTGGCATACAATAAGTAATTTGTATGTTGTGTATAGCAGGATTCTCACACAACTCTTCCATGACAATCTTCTTCAATTCGTCAAGGGTCTTTAACCTATGATCAATTTGGGTTTAATAGGTCTTTATACCCGGCCCTTCAAATGGCAATCCCTTATTCGCATTGGCATTCTTAAACAGACCACCGTGGTATAGGATTATATCAATTTCAGGCATTGTGAACCTGTTCAAGTCATGTTACTATGTTAGTTAGTTAAATCACATAGTTGTAAAGTGCGGAAAAAAAAAGTAATGCGATCTTAAGGCTGAACATATTCAAGCCAAAATTTTCATAGGTAATTACTAGTTTTATAGCCATTATGTAACTTGTGGTACCCATGGTTCTAAGTTTGGCTTCAGAAGCAAATTTGAAACATATCTAGCGGAGCAACCCCGAAAAATAAAAGGTAAGGAAAAAAAAAAAATATATATATATATATATATATTTAAAGAATACATAGAACTTGTAAGATTATGAGTCATGTATTGTAGGTCATTGCATGGTTCCTTATACCCATGGTTCCTTATACAGTCATGTATTGTAGGTCACTACATTTTAAGAATTACTTTCAGGAGTATGATTATGATACCCATTTATTACATTCAATCACTACCCATTTCATACCCAAAATAATGATGAATAAAGTCAACAAAACTTGTAAGAACATGATAAAAATAAAAACCTAGAAATGATGAATAAAATTTTCATAACAAAATGGGCAAATAAATACTTAAAAAATTAACACTAACACAACAAACTTCTATAACTCACAATATTGGTAAATTAACTAAGTTATGTCAACTATGTACAAAATAAATAGTCAAACTCTTTAACCCACACCCATAGACAACTAATACCCAACTACAATGACAATCAAATTATGCAAAACCCTTACTTGAGATATCAATTTCTTGAGAGGGAAGAGCAGTAAGAGAGGCAGTGTGATGAGTCAGAGTGAGAGGCAATGTGGTATGAGAGTTATGGGTGAGTGAGAGTTAGTGAGGGTAAGAGTTAGTGAGGTTGAGAGACTTAGTGAGGATGCTATGTTTTTGGCTGAGAAGGTTGTGTAAGAGTGTTAGCACTTGTGTTATACGGGCTGAGTGTAAAGAGTGTTATGTTTTTATAATTTTCCCCAGTGGAATTCGAGTCTTATAGACTCGAGTTCCTTGTAATTTTAACCAAATTTATTTTGTGCACGTGATAAGTCCTGTATTTTTATTTTGTGGATCTCGAGTCTTTAAGACTCGAGTTCCTTGTATTTTTAACCAATTACATTATTTTGTGCATGTGAAGTCCTCTATTTATAATTCAAGGATCTTGAGTCTTTAAGACTCGAGATCCTTAAATTATAATCAACTTTTATTTTATGGATCTCAAAAAAAAAAAAAAAAAAAAAAAACCAATTTTTATTTTATGGATCTCGAGTCTTAAAGACTCGAGATCCAGGTGGCAACTTTGTCCACCTCACCCAGTAGAAAATAATGGAGAGCGAGTCTTGTATGCTCGAGTTTTCAAGTGGATCTCGATTTTCTAAAACTCGAGATGCTATTTTCCATAATCTTTTCAAACGTTGCCTAACTTACTACATAAAAATGCTGAACATGGTTAGTTTGCTCATTCCCCCTTTACCTTGTCTTAGCTACAAGATTGATAATTGTTGATGCCTTTAGTTCGTCTAAAACATCATGTATGTCCTTAGTTGGACTGGGTTTATGCAGCCTCACGTTGGCCCGGCCCCAGCCCACACAATAACCCAATTGTTTTCTTTTATTTTATTTTTATGGGAAATAACCCAATTTTTTTAAATTTATTTATTAATGGAAATAACCCAATTGTTGGGACAAAGCATTTCAACTTTTCCCTATAATTTTTTCCTTTTTTTCTGGATAAGGGATTCAAAGTTTCAAACTTCTATTTTTTTTTTTTTTTTTTTAAATGTATTGTGTCATTTTTTCACTTCTTTTCTCTCTCCCCACCTTTTTTTTTCCTTCCTGTTAATCTTTTGTTCACCATTGGCCATTGAGCAGCACCCAACTTGCGTTGATTCTTTGGTTGAGCCTGGGAAAAAAAATAAATAAAGAAGGTTGGCCTGCCATTTAAGTGCTTGTTGGTAAATATAATCATGGTTTTTCTTGAACGATGATGAGGTCAACATTTTCAACCACTAAGCCTTTTTTATGACATTTGAAGCAAAATAGACAAGATCAAAGTCATCATTTACTTAGTCAAAAAATTTAGAATTCTGGTGAATTTCTTTTTATATTGACCTTATTCTACTTAAACTTTCATGAGCTATCTTGGGTCAAATGCTCACTTATTCAAATGGTCAAGTAATTATCTTGTCCTTATGATAGTTCATAATAGCCACTCTAGTATAATAACTAAATGTAAATATATAAGGAACAACTATATAAAAATGTTGTCAAGAGACTTTTGTTCACCAACACTTTTCAATATTTCCAACTTAAATATTAAGGGTTCAAATCTCTCTCTTCCTCTCTTATTATTGTAATGCATAGCTACTAAATTTTTAAAAATAATAATAATGATATAAAAATGCAACTAATTATGGTGTATATATACACCATAATTAATTATGGTGTATATATAGATACGTGCAATCAAAACATTATGATTAACATTTTCTAGCTTTATCTAAGAAGTGTGCCCAGCAAAAGAGCAATAGTTCTCTCTCTCTCTCTCTCTCTCTCTCTCTCTCTCTCTCTCTCTCTCTCTCTCTCTCTCTCTCTCTCTCTCTCTCTCTCTCTCTCTCTCTCTCTCTCTCTCTCTCTCGGTAAAACTCAGTGAAAGTTCAATTAGAATTTATAAATAGAATCCAATTTTGTATCATGTGTCTAAATTTATGTGGGGACCACACTAAAATTATTTATTTAAGTTTGTGCCATGTGTCCACTTAAGTTTTTTAATTTTTGTGTTAAGTGTGTTAATGAATGCAAAATACTAAGAATCTAATATTAATGAACTATAAAATAAATAATAAATAAATAAATAAACTAGTCACATATACTCAATAAAAATTATCACACAACAAAGATCACTACACATTCTATTTAAATAAAAATTAGAAAAAAAATTATCATTAGTAGTATTAAATTTATGTAAGAATTTTAATATATGACTAATTACGTTTACTTTAAAAAAAAGTGACTAATTATTTATTTTTATGATAAAAGTTGCGTTTAATTTTAAATGTATCTATAAGTACGCATGTGTTACATGCTATTTTTTTAAAAATAATTTGACTAATTATTTATATTTTTATTAAAAAAATTGTGTTTAATTTTAAATGCATATATGCGCTTGCATGGATTACATGCTATAGTGTGTGTGTGTGTGTGTATAAAGTTTAGAAAAAATTCAATTAGAATAAAATTTTATACCATGTGTCTAAATTTATGTGGGGATCACATTGTAATTATCCACTTAAGTCTGTGCCATGTGTCTACTTAAATTTTTTAATCTTTATGCCAAGTGAGTTAAAGAGTGCAAAAAATACTAAAAATTTAATATTTTTAATGAACTAACAAAAAATAAAAACCAATCACATATACTTAATAAAAATTACCACACGTTCTATCTTATTAAAAATTAGAAAAAAATGATATAAGTAATATTAAATTTAGGTAAAAATTTTAATATATGACTAATTACATTTACTTTAAAAAAAAAAAGTTGATTAATTATTTATATTTTATGATAAAAACTATGTTTAATTTTAAATGTATCTATAAGGACTGGTTTGCTTCCTAAGCCCAAATGATGAAAAGGTTTAGGCCCAAAGAGCCCAATACAATGAATTTATAGAGAGTGGGTTATAAAATTAGGCTTTAATGAGTTGGACAATAATTATAGCGGGTCAAGATAACAAGAAAATAAAGATGAACAAGTTTTATCTAAAGAAAATCGTCCTCGGCACAATCTGAGAAGGTTCGTTCTTGTATATATTTCTTTTTAATTTGATTGCAAGTACAACTCTTGTTGCTTTAGTGTATTTCTCTTAATTTTCAATCCACCTGCCTCAGGGGCTTCTTTCTCTTTTATACTATCCTCCTTCTTTCATCTTTACCCTCCACGTGTAAACCAAGTTGCTGGCTTTGATTCTTGTCCCATAAGCACCTTCCTTAAGTCTCTAAGAGTAGCTATAAGGCTGAACATCATTGTTCAAGCATCACTTCCACATTAATGCGGCTAGAGAGTAAGCTACAAAGCATTTAATGCGGTAGTAGCAGCTTTTCCTTAGATATTTCTTAGCTTCCCTTTGCCCTACGCTTCCCTGATGTTTGTCCTTATCAGTAGAACATTTCAAACCATTGCCCTCAAAGGCAGGCCAATCCTTTTGACCTCTACTTCGCTTAGCCGAGGAAGCATTCCTCCTTGGATTACCTTTCCAAACCTTCTTAGACGTAATTTGCTCGTGCGGCTCTGATTCTTACGTCTTCACTATTGTTTATTTGTCCTTGGACCACTTAGCGTTCTTGGACAAGGTCCACGGCCTAATATATATTCTTGGGCCCTTTATTCCTACAGTATCTATAGGTATGCATGTGTTACATACTATTTTTTTTTTTTTTTGTGTTTAATTTTAAATGTATCCATGCATTTGCATGGGTTACATACTAGTTTTAATAATTGCCCCTTTGATGAGAATTAACTTCTAATAGAATGAATAGTAACATACATATAAAATAATTGGTCAAAAGGAAGCACATACAATTGTTCAAACTTGGAGTGAAGTTTGATTTCGAACTTTGAATATATATTAATTATGGATACACCAGATATTTGCCGGCCAGCCAAGCCTAGAAGGATTTGAAATATATATATATATATATATTAGAGAATGAGGTATTATGCCAAATTTTTTATCACCATTTTTTTCTCTAGTAATCTATGGATATGTGAACCTATCATAGATCTAAGAACTAACCTATGGATTATTCAGCATTACAACACACATTTTATAAAAGAAAATTTAGAAAAGTGGAGTAGAGATTACTATGTGTCTATTTGAGAACAATTTTTTTTTTTTTCTTTTTTTTTTGAAAGTCAAAGTGTATTAAAGTATACCTCTACCTTAAAAAATGTGAGAAAAAGTGGAAAAAAAAAGTGAAAAAGATGGAAAAATATGAAGTTTTAAAAAAATGTGTCCATAAAAGTTTAAAGTTAAAAATTAAAGCTAGACGTTAATGTTGAACTCACCCTATATATCATGACTCGTAATATATTGATAAATACATACATTCGGCAGCATAGTAATAAGCGAACTAAGAGCAAATATCACTAAGCTTAAGGGAGATTTAATAATTTTTCTCTAATGATAATGTTGTGGAGGTAATCTAAGAACATTATTTATTTTATTCTTGAATTATTATTATACTTATTTTTAAGTTCCCAATTTTTTTTTTTTTTAAATAATAACTTACATTGTTTCCAAAGTTTTAGTTAATTTAATGAATCAATCAAAATCAGGTATCACAAAAATGGTATTACTAGCTAGTATTTTATATTCATTTTTTGATAAAATTGATCGAAGCTGTAGACCAAGATGTACACAAAAAAGTTTGTAGATTTGTTACCAAAAAAAGTTAATATAATTTTATCATGTGTTATATTTTTATTAATTTCAATTATTGGCGATTTTCCTCTATTATATTTTTTTTATTACTATACATTGTTACACTTTCGTTGTTTTCCAATTTTCCACTAATATTTTTAATATAATTATCTTAAATTATTTATTTCAAGTTCAAATGCTACATTTATCTCCCAAATAAAAAAATTAAAAAAAAATCAAATCAAATGCAGCATCCATTGATTTCTTTCACTTTTAGAAATTGTATTGATCCCTTTCAATAAACTATAAAGTGATAGACAATTTTAGGAATGTTGCAAATTATAGTGAACTTTTACTGTGTCTTTAACTTTTATCTTATATAAAATAAGTGTTTGGAATTTTGGATAAGCTTAAATTTTAAATTGAGATAAAAATGACTTTAACCAAATTATAAGCTGTTTTTAACAAAAATTAAGCCTATTGTAAATTTGTAATATACGTCTTTTATTTTGAATTAGACACTTTTTTTAACTAAAATAATTAGACAGTAATTTACCTTAAATAAAATAAAATAAACATTATACAACAATTAATTTTAAGAGAAATGATACGTCTACAACATTTCTACAACATTTTTAGAACAAATCCTAAGTGGCAAGTTATTACTAGTTGTTATTATTGGAGTAAAAAAGTAATCTTAGTGTTAGTTTCAAATTTGAACCAGTAACAACTAACCACCTGTGATTTGTTGTAAAAATATTATAGAAATGTTATAAACATAACATCTCTCTAATTTTAAAATACCACAATTTAGAAAAAGAAACTAACAAAATATTTTGTTTGGCGTAAAAAATAGGAGTTTGTTAACATTTTTTAGATGCTATCATGCATTTTTTTAGAGAGGTATTATGTCCACAACATTTTTACAATATTTTTACAACAAATCATATTTTAAAACTTTCATTATTTATTTACGCATTTTTTAAATGTAAAACCTAAATTTTTTTAATTTTTTGTAAGAAAGAATGAGATTATGTCTGTTAATCTCCCTTGATTTTATTGATTTATTTTATGATCAACTTTCCTCTTTTATGTTTTTTTATTTACATTTAACTTTCATTTTCATTTTTTTTCATTTTTTTCTCTTATAAATTTATACAATTGTCTTAAAATCATCTATTGCATTGATTTCTTTTATTTATAAAAATTGTTTTTTTTTTTTTTTTTTTCCCTATTGAACTTGTTTAATATAGATCAGTATCAATTTCATGTCATATAAATGTACATACATGGTACATGACACTTTTTATTTGATGTTACTGTAATGATTTCTCTGACCTAGGGCTCCACGAAACCCTAGCCGCCAGTAGAGTACGTGCTTGCTTCCTTGAGCAAGGCTTGCTTGGTTTTCTCTTTTGAGTGGGGCTAATATAGTGTTCTGCTTAGCAACGTGTGTACTCTGTTAGTATGCTGTTTTGCTAGTATAGCTGTTATGGAGACTTTGTCCAACATGTGGGAGAAGTTTTCGCTGACTGAATCAGAAGGTGACAAATATCAAGTGCGGGATAATGGCCCTGTAGGGCAGTACCTACTTGCAGCAAGGTTTTTTACAAGCCGTGTATTGAACATGGAAGCCATAGCGCGGACTTTTAAACTCCTTTGGCATACTAAGAAGGGTTTCGAGGTTCATGATATGGGTGATCACAAGGTTTTGTTCGTTTTTTCGGAGGCTTCGGATGTCGATAAAGTTTTATTGGGGGAGCCATGTTCTTTTGATAAATCTCTGGTAGCATTGAAAAGGGTTCAACGGCACACTGATTTAAAGGGTCTAATATTTGACTCTGCAAGCTTTTGGATACAGGTCCATGATCTGCCTCTAAACAATATGACTTTGGGTATAGTTAAGGATATCGTTTCAATGGCAAGAACGGTGATCAACTGTGAGGCGGAGGATGAGTATGTGGGGGGAAACTTCATGCGAGTTCAGGTTAGTATAGATATCACAAAACCACTTTCCCGAGGTCGAAAACTTGGATTGAGCAATGGGGATGAGAGCTGGGTTAGTTTTAAATACAAGCGTTTGCCAAATGTTTGCTATTGGTATGGGCGCTTGACTCATCATGATAAGGAATGTTCTCTATGGCAAAAGAGGAAGGGGACTTTGAAGGCAGGGGACCAACAATTTGGATCTTGGCTGCGGGCTAACACTCCAAATTTTGCCAAGAAAACAATAGTCCGTGTTGAGGGATATGAGGAAGGGGGAGATGATATTACTAGGCATGAATCGAGTCACAGGCGGACTGAACCAGTAGGTCACGGATTTGGAAACTGGATCGGATTGTAATGTACAAGTTGATGAACTTAGCGGCCAAGGTAATGGTGGTGGGGATACAGTGGACAATACGAGCGAACATGTAGAAGTGCAGGTGGACCCCGATTCTACCACTGTTGGCCCTGAGGTTGTTAGCTCGATGGAATGCTTCGTCCCAACTAAAATAGTGGAACAGCCCGGTTAGACTTTTCAGGCACAATTGGACTCTATTGATGAGGAATTGACACGATATGATACAGTAGGGGAGGGTGGAGGATGTGACTTGAAGGCTCAGTCAGGAGGGGTGGGTTCTAAGGTGGTTGGCTCAGCAAAATTTCTAAAAAACTTGTTTACCCAGACCAAGCCATGCAGAAATTTTCTAAGGAATTCCAAGCCTAGTCAAGTGGAACGGCTTGCAACTTCAGAACCTGTTGCGGCTTGTTGAGCTAAGCGCATGAGGTTAGAGTCAGAAAAGGAATGGTCAGAGGGGTCTGATTGCAGGAAGAAAAGGGCAATTTGTTGTGATAAGTCAACGGTGGAGGCTGCTGAGCAGCCCCGCCGACAGCCATGAAACTCTTAGCATGGAACTGCAGGGGGTTTGGGAACCGCTGTGTAATTCAAGAGCTTGTAGACATTGTACATGCACAAGATCCCATGATTGTGTTTTTGTCAGAAACATGGTCAACTAAGGAAAAGATGAAATGGGTTCGGGATAAGATATCTTTCGACGGGTGTTTTACAGTTACTAATGAAGAAAGGGGGGTGGTTTGGCTCTTCTTTGGAAAGCACGAGTTAATGTATGGGTTGATAGTTTTTCTAAGTACCATATAGATTCTATTATCCATGGTGGTTCAGATCAGGCGTGGAGATTGACTGGGTTCTATGGAAAGCTTGATACTAGTCTCAGGAGTGAGGGTTGGAATATGCTAAGGATGCTAGGTTCGAAGCCGCAGCTACCTTGGTGTTGCTTTGGTGATTTTAATGAGTTATTGGAGGTATAGGACAAATGGGGTGGACCACCTAGAGCTCACCATTTAGCACAGAATTTTCGGGAGGTTTTGGATCATTGTGGTTTTTTAGACTTAGAATTTTCGGGACCGGAATTCACTTGGCATGGAAGACGTGGTGGGGAGTTGATATGGGAGAGATTGGATAGAGGGGTTGCAAATTATGAGTGGTTAGCTAGATTTCCTACTGGGAGGATTAAACACTTGAACTGTTTTACTTCAGATCACCGACCGATCCTTCTATCCTTGGATGCAAGTGGGGAGCATAAAAAATGGAATAGAAAGCCTTTTCGTTTTGAGGCAATGTGGGTGTCAGATTCTGGATGTTGTGATGTGATCACTAGAGCTTGGGATTGTACTCCTGATGGTACTCCTATGGTAAACAAAATTTGAAAGTCTGGAGTCGTGAGCATTTTGGCAATGTTAAGAAGCGCATAAAGGAATTGAAGGATAGGTTGTGAAGGGCAGAGGATGATTCGGTCAAATCTGGAAATTTGGAGGAGGTGGAGTGTTTAAAAAGGGAGTTGAATGTTCTATATGATAAGGAAGAGAAGATATGGCAGCAGCGGGCTAGGGTCTCATGGTTGCAACATGGTGATCGCAATACAAAATTTTTCCATGGTACAGCAACCCAAAGGAAGAAAAAGAATTTCATTAAGGGGATGTGTGATGGGAATGGGGTGTGGCAAGAAGGGGATGACGTAGTTTCGGCCATACTAGTGAATTTCTATTCTCAACTCTTCTCTTCCTCAAACCCTCATGATTTGGATCGTATTTTAAGTGGGGTTCAGCCAGTGGTATCTGATGAAATGAGAGTAGATCTTGATAAGCCTTTTTATAGTGAGGAGGTCGGTCAGGCAATCAGGGAGATAGCCCTGCTAAAAGCTCCTGGACCGGATGGTATGCCACCCTTTTTCTTTCAGACCTATTAGACTAAAGTAGGTATGGATGTTACTCAGGCTGTGCTATCTTGTTTAAATTCTGGGTCTATTCTCAAATCTATAAATCATACTTTTATTGCTTTGATTCCAAAAATTAACAATCCGGAAAGAGTATCTGATTTTAGACCTATTAGCCTCTGTAATGTAATTTAGAAGATTATTAGTAAGGTGATTGCTAACCGCCTTAAGCCCATGCTTAACTCAATCATTTCAGAGACTCAAAGTGCTTTCATTACAGATAGATTGATTTCTGATAATATCTTAATTGCTTTTGAATCACTACATCATATGAAGACCAATTGCACAGGGAAAAAAGGTTTTATGGCTATGAAGCTTGATATGAGTAAAGCTTATGATAGGGTGGAGTGGTGCTTTCTTGAGCAAATCCTCCTCAAACTGGGTTTTCAAGAGTCATGGGTGGATCTGATAATGGAATGTGTTACCACAGTGTCTTATTCTATTCTGGTAAATGGTGAACCGAAGGGTCTGATCAAACCTTCCAGAGGATTGTGTCAAGGGGATCCCCTCTCTCCTTATTTGTTCCTTTTTTGTGCAGAGGGGCTAAATGCTTTTCTGAGACAAGCAGCGGCAGCTGGTGATATACACGGGTTCTCTTTGTGTCGAAATGGGCCTAAACTTACCCATTTATTTTTTGCAGATGATTGTTTGATTTTCTGTAGGTCTACCTTGGAGGAATGTGCTAAGATCCAAGAGTTGCTTGCTGTGTATAAGGCTGCTTCGGGTTAGATGATCAATAGGGAGAAAACAACCTTATTTTTTAGCAAGAACACAGATGCACAAGCTCAAGAGACTATTAAAGTGGCACTTAATGTTCCGGCCATTCAGCATTATGAGAAGTACTTGGGGCTGCCATCTTTTGTTGGTAGAAATAAAAAGGCCTATTTTACACAAATTAAAGGATCTGGGCTAAAATGCAAGGTTGGAAGGAAAAGCTTCTATCTCAAGCTGGTAAGGAAGTGATGATCAAAGGCTTTGATTCAAAGTGGTGGTTCAATCTATACCAGCATACTCTATGGGTGTCTTCAAGCTTCCGGTTGGTTTATGTAAAGATATAGAAGCAATGATTCGTAAGTTTTTGTGGGGTAGTGGTGACTCGAAGAAAATCCATTGGGTGAAGTGGAGTTTTCTTTGCTCCTCAAAATCAATTGGAGGGATGGGTTTTCGGGATCTTCAGAAATTTAATAATGCAATGCTAGCAAAACAAGTGTGGCAACTTATTCACCAAAAGGAGACTACTTTTTAAAGTGTTTAGTGTGAAATATTTTCCAAATGGCAGTGTTCTTGATGCTCCTATTTCACCAAAGTGTTCCTATGCATGGAGGAGTATTTTGCAAGCTCATGATGTTATAAATAAAGGAGCAATTTGGTGAGTTGGGAATGGGGAATTGATTGATATTTGGAGACATAGGTGGCTACCTGACCTGCACCATAGCAAAGTTATTTCTCCTCGGACCATTACAACTGTAAATCAGGTTAGCGAGCTTTTTGTTCCTCACACAAAAACTTGGGATCCGGGTAAATTGGCTCTTTGGTTTTTGCCCTGGGAAGCTGAGATAGTTAGCCAGATTCAGGTTTGCATGGTTAGGGAAGAGGATGTGCTTATTTGGCCGTTGACGACGGATGGTGAATATAGTGTTCGGAGTGCCTATCACTTTTTCGGAGTGCCTATCACTTTTTTGTTGCTGCTAAGGACAGTCTTGTGCCTAGCTCATCCTCGTTGGTTCATGACCATTCTGTTTGGAAGAAAATTTGGAAGATGAAGGTGCCTAATAAAATCTAGCATTTTATCTGGCGTGCAGCAAAAGACTCGCTTCCTACAAAGGTGAATTTAAAGGCTCGGCATGTACCTGTAGATGATGTCTGTGAGGGGTGTGGGGATTACTCGGAGTCGACTTTGCATTTCCTGAGGCTTTGTGATCAAGCACGGGCTGTTTGGATGTCAGGTTCGGAGTTCCAGTTTTGATTCAGAAAGGATGCGGGTCGTTTGCGGAACTTTTAGAACATTTGTTCAGGGAAAGGACGGGCTTATAGGTGGCTGTGTTTGCTACAATTTACTGGTATTTGTGGGAGCGGCAAAACCGGATCAGAATGAGACAAACTTCATGGCAGATTCACGAGATTGAAGACCGGGCGAGAATGATGGTCCATGAATTCTGGGATGCCAATGATCAGGAGCAGCAAAGGTCTGTGCGTCGCCCTCCAGCACGTTGGTCACCTCCTCCTGATGGCTCCTACAAAGCTAATTTTAATGCTGCGTTATTTGAAGAGCTGCGTTATGCAGGACTTGGCGTTGTGGATCGTGATCATTCAAGCCAAGTTATTGATGCCTTGAGTCAGAGGATTAGTCTTACCTATACAGTGGAGATGGTTGAAGCCTTGGCTGCCAAACGAGCTATGGAGTTTGCTAAAGAACTAAACCTTTTTTATGTTATTTTGGAGGGTGATTGTCTGCGGGTTGTGCAAGCTTTAAATGCTTCTGGTGGGTGTAAGACTCGATATGGCCATGTGGTCAATGAAACTAAGAGGTTAGGGGCTACTTTGAGGCACTATAGTTACCAGCATGTTGGTCGGGATGGGAATAAATTAGCTCATTGTTTAGCTAGGAGAGCAGTTTCAACTGCAGATACTGATGTTTGGGTAGAAGATCTACCTGGAGATTTGGACACTGTGTTCCAATCCGATTTGTCTTAATTAGTTTGCTATCTTTAATAAAACTACGCTTATATTCTTCTCAAAAAAAAAAAAAAAAAAAACAAAACATGGTACATGACGTGTATTTACTGACCATAATTGCCATCACAATCTCACAATAATATCAATATGGCAGGCTTTTCCTTTTGTACGGGCTCAGAATAAGTAATGTTACGATATTTTTTGTAATTAAGAAAAGATAATTCTTTTTTTTTCCTCTATAAATGGCAGTCAATTATTCTCATTTTTTAAAATAGTATTCTCACGCAAAATTACAACTGACCACTTTCCGGATTTGCAATATTATACCACTTTTCTTTCTTTGGTTTGAAACATGCAATTTATTTTATTTCTGTTAAAAAAGAGTTAAAATACCAATTTATCATAAATCTAAAATATTACACAACAATTATTTTGAGATACGAACATCTTTCAGATTCAGATCCTTTAGATTTCTTAGGGTACTTTACAAATAGATTTCCTCAAATCCTAATTTTTTTTTTTTATGATTTAAGAGTCTAGATTCTGTCATATTAACATTCTACTAACAATACTCTTAAAATAATATAATAATGTTGCAAACAAAACAATTAAAATTATTGTTTACAAAATATGATAGAATTTTAACTTCTTCCATGATGATTGGTCTTTAATATTAGACTAAAACGCTTATTGGTTTTTGGTGTAAGCAGATTTTGACCCATAGATTTCAACAAGAAGAAATTTTCCCAATTGAGTTAATTGTTAATATATATATATATATATATATATATTAAGAAAAATATATTATATTCAAGCTAACATAGAGAGCAAATCCAATTAGATTGAAGTATAATTTTGTGCTATGTGTTTAATGTTGATGCAGGTATTTACCGGTTACCACTCATCGCAAAAATCAAAGCATCCAATTTTATTATACTTTGTTTGAGAATTCATAAAGGAATGTAATAAAATGGAATGAGTAAAACATAAATAAATGGATTGAATATAATGAATTTAAGTAATGAAAATGAATGAAATGAAATTAAGTAACCTTATTTAGAAGTTTTAAACTATGGGAATAGAATTGAACGGAAGGTAATTAGTAATCTTGTTTGGGAGTAATATAGGAAGAAATGAATAAAATTATTTAATTATAGTATTACTATTGGACTCCTATTTTAAAATTGTAGGGGTAAGGGCCCAGGATCATATATTGGACCTTGGGCTTTATCCAAGGACATAAATTAATCTGAGGATAAAGAAGTAAATGATGAAAGACCCCCGGACCAAATTTTGTAAGAAGAATGCAAATGTTTGGTCATCCGAGGAGTACATACTCCTCGGACTTAATGAGTATAGTTTGAAATATATAACGCAGCAATTAAAGTGACCTTCCGAGAAGATTCAGTGACAGGAATGTGTTTCACAGACATGAGAAAAGGAGGAAAACTTGAAAATATCTAAGAGAAGACTGACACCACCGCATTAAATGCACAAACAGCTACTTTACTAGCCACATTTATGTGAAGAAGACATCTGAACAGTGTTACTTTGGCTAATGCAACTTATAGAGAGCTAAGGAAGGTGGTTGATAGGACAAGTACTCAAGTTAGGGTTCAAATGATCAATAAGTGTAGGGTGAAGATGATTCAAAAAGGGTTATATAAGGTAGGAGACTCTCCACAAAAAGGGGACGAAAGAAAAAGAAAGATCTCGAGAATAATCTAAATAGCACTTGTATTCTACTTAGGCAATTTATATGAACAAACGCCTTCTCAGATATGAATACTTGTATTCTTGGACAGTGAATTCATTCAGCTATATGATGCTTGTTCTTGCTTAATCATCTTTCAAATCCATATTAGTTGTTGTCCAATTCATTTGGGCCCAGTTTTTTAACCCACTCTCTATAAATTCATTGTATTGGGCTCATAGGACCAAAACCCTGTATAATTTGGGCCTGGACCGCAAATCGTGACCCTACAATTGGCACCGTCTGTGGGAAGAACTTAGTCCTCAACGAGTAGAATGGTTAAACATGGTGGGATCAAGTCCACACTAGGTGTGAGAGACCGCGCCCCCGACCCGTTTTTATAGGATGTTAGGCCCAAACTCACCTGAATGGGTGAAGTCATGTTATTGCCTCTCAAAATGGAGGTTCGACTAATTATATTTTCCCCCTTAGATTAGGGGTTTTACAATGGAGTCGCCACTTATTTAATTATTGGAAAAATAAGAAAACCATAATTGAAAATTTCCTCATTTTATTAATTTGAAATTAAATTTATATTGATTATAGGAAAATTACACAGCTTTGGTCCTAGATACAATCTAAAATAAAGTACATGATTTTGTTTCCTAGTTACAATCTAGAAATTGAAAAATTACATGGATAAGCATTGATCTGTCAACTCTTGATCTAAGTTCGGAGGCTATGTTACAAGATGGGAAAGTATTAGGCACCCACCTTGCCCGGTGAAACCGGTCTTCTAGACTATGGTAGCCAACATTCATATCACATCATCCAATATGTTAGCAATCAATTTGCATGTTGTTTTTAATGTGTGTGCATGCAATAAACCCTAATTCAGTTTATTAAGCATGACATTTGAATTGAAAAATAAACTCTAGTGAATGAGTGTGGATGGTGATATCCTAGATTCAAGAATTTGAAAGAATTATTAAACAAACATTTTTTTTATATTTTTTATGTGGATTTAAGATCAAAACTAGTGTTATGCATGAACATATGATGAACAACCAAGAACATGTAAAGAACACATAAGAACAATTAAGAATATTCAAACATATTCAAGAGGATTTAAATAGTTACTATTATGCCTTAATCTTAAATTATCATCATGGCAACACAAAAAAACAATTAGGGAAATGGATTATACCTTCATGCAAGATCCATATGGTGAAGGAGGAGACTCTTGAGGGAGGTCTTAAGGGTGGAGGAAAAGAAGAGTTAGGAGAAGAAGAGTGAGTCCCACTTAATACCTTGAGTCTCAAGAAGACCAAGATATGACAAGACCACTTCACTTCCCTAGAACTCAAGAGAGGAGAAGAGATGGGGTTTTTGTGTTGTCCTGGAATGAATGAGAGGGGGAGTATATATAGTAGTGGTGGAGGAAATATGAATGGAAGACCATTTAATGAGGGTTGACAAAGAATCATGAACCTAGACCTCATTTTAGCCTTTGAGGAAATCTGGTGCATTAAATGTGAAGATTGATGAGAGTGAGGAGCAAACAAAGTTTGGTTTTCCCGTAGCTACTGTAACAGCATATAGAGCCAATTTCGAAAAATCATATCTGACTCAATTCTGATCGGAATTGCCTTATTCTTGTGCTCAAATTGAAGCCCTGGATGTCTAGTGTCTGGGAAAATTAATCTCATTCACAGATGCAAAATATTCTGAGAGATATCGATGAAATGGTGAGCAGAGGTCATTTGTTAGAAAATGGTTTCAGCACAATCAACATTAATAGGTCCCAAATTAGCTCCCAATTAACATTAAATGGCTCCAATCACTCGCATTTCAGACTTAATTGGTTCTAAATTTACTCTAATTAAAAGATAATTACACAAATTACTCATTGAATAAATAATGTTTAACTATCTAATTAATTAGATGTATGCAACCTCACCATAAAATGTAGTCCTAACCAATCAAATTATGATACATCATCGATCTTAAATTGATTATACTTATAATCAATTTAAATCAATTGCTCATAATCACATATAGTCGGACTCAATTTATGATGGTGCATCTCAGCCATTAAAACTTGATTTGGTGATAACTTTCAATCTGATGGTCTGATTAGGGCTCATGACCAGTCGATTTAATCGTTACAACGTCAAAATCATTTTGGTGAAATGAGATTAAAGATCTAATGACCAAAATCAAAATGCATATTTCCAAGGTGAAATTACCCTTTTACCCTCTATGTGAGGTTAAATGCGGGATGCAAAATAGGGTGTCAACATAATGCCCCTCATTGACAGAACTTGAAAAGCGAATGTCCATGTATGAAAGAGACACCTAACTTTGCAATCAGTATTTAACCGTGGTGAATGTATGATGCATGTAGATAAAATGCAGATGGTCATGTTCTAGATCAAAATGTGGACCGAATCTCGAGGGAGATTGCCTACGTACCTCTTAGTGGGAGCATCTGGTCTAAACGTAGTTCATGCACGCAGCCCCTTTTATAATTTTACTTTTTTTGAAAAAAAATGAGTACAAGACATGCTTACCAATGGTTTGATGGATTTGACGTTTTGGACGTGCTTCCCAGAGGTCCATGGATTTGAAATTTGGACATGCTTCCCAGAGGTCCGATGATTTGAAGTTTGGACGTACTTACCAGTGGTCTGATGGATTGGAATCTTGGATGTGCTTCCCAGAGGTCCAAAGATTGAATTTTGGACGTGCTTCCCAGAGGTCCATGGATTTAAATTTGGACATGCTTCCCAGAGGTCCGATGGATTGAAGTTTTGACGTGCTTCCCAGAGGCCCGAAGGTTTGGAATCTTGGATGTGCTTCCTAGAGGTCCAAGGATTGAATTTTGGACGTGCTTCCCAGAGGACCGTGGATTTGAATTTGGACGTGCTTCCTAGAGGTCCGATGGATTAAAGTTTGGACGTGCTTCCCAGAGGTCCGATGGATTGGAATCTTAGACGTGCTTCCCAAAGGTCCAAAGATTGAATTTGGATGTGCTTCCTAGAGGTCCAAGGATTTGAATTTTGGATGTGTTTTCCCAGAGGTCCGTGGAATTGAATTTGGACGTGCTTCCCAGAGGTCCGATGGATTGAAGTTTGGACGTGCTTCCTAGAGGTCCGATGGTTTGGAATCTTGGATGTGCTTCCTAGAGGTCCAAGGATTGAATTTTGGACGTGCTTCCCAGAGGTTCGTGGATTTAATTTTGGACGTGCTTCCCAGAAGACCGATGGATTAGAATCTTGGACGTGCTTCCCAGAGGTCCAAAGATTGAATTTTGGATGTGCTTCCCAGAGGTCCGTGGATTTAAATTTGGACGTGCTTCCTAGAGGTCCAAGGATTTGAATTTTGGACGTGCTTCCTAGAGGTCCGTGGATTTGAATTTGGACATGCTTCCCAGAGGTCCAATGGATTGAAGTTTAGATGTTCTTCCCAGAGGTCCAATGGTTTTGAATCTTGGATGCGCTTCCTAGAGGTCCAAGGATTGAATTTTGGACGTGCTTCCCAGAGGTCCGTGGATTTGAATTTGGACGTGCTTCCCAGAGGTCCATGGATTTGAATTTGGACGTGCTTCCCAGAGGTCCATGGATTTGAATTTGGACATACTTCCCAAAGGTCCGATGGATTGGAGTTTGGATGTGCTTCCCAGAGGTCCGATGGATTGGACACTTGGATGTGCTTCCCAGAGGTCCAAAGATTAAATTTTGGATGTGCTTCCCAGAGGTCCGTGGATTTGAATTTGGACATGCTTCCCAGAGGTCCGATGGATTGAAGTTTGGATGTGCTTCCTAGAGGTCCGATGGTTTGGAATCTTGGATGTGCTTCCCAGAGGTCCAAAGATTGAATTTTGGACGTGCATCCGAGAGGTTCGTGGATTTGAATTTGGACGTGCTTCCCAGAGGTCCGATGGATTAAAGTTTGGCCGTGCTTCCCAAAGGTCCGATGGATTGAAGTTTGGACGTGCTTCCCAGAGGCCTGAAGGTTTGGAATCTTGGATGTGCTTCCTAGAGGTCCAAGGATTGAATTTTGGACGTGCTTCCCAGAGGACCGTGGATTTGAATTTGGACGTGCTTCCTAGAGGTCCGATGGATTAAAGTTTGGACGTGCTTCCCAGAGGTCCGACGGATTGGAATCTTGGACGTGCTTCCCAGAGGTCCGACGGATTGGAATCTTGGACGTGCTTCCCAGAGGTCCAAAGATTGAATTTTGGACGTGCTTCCCAGAGGTCCTAGGATTTGAATTTTGGACGTGTTTCCTAGAGGTCCCTGGATTTAAATTTGGACGTGCTTCCCAGAAGTCCGATGGATTAAAGTTTGGACATGCTTCTCAGAGGTCCGATGGATTGAAATTTGGACGTGCTTCCCAGAGGTCCGATGGATTGAAGTTTGGACGTGCTTCCAAGAAGTCCGATGGATTGGAATCTTGGACGTGCTTCCCAGAGGTCCAAAGATTGAATTTTGGATGTGCTTCCCAGAGGTCCGTGGATTTGAATTTGGACGTGCTTCCTAGAGGTCCAAGGATTTGAATTTTGGACGTGCTTCCTAGAGGTCCGTGGATTTGAATTTGGACATGCTTCCCAGAGGTCCAATGGATTGAAGTTTAGATGTTCTTCCCAGAGGTCCAATGGTTTTGAATCTTGGATGCGCTTCCTAGAGGTCCAAGGATTGAATTTTGGATGTGCTTCCCAGAGGTCCGTGGATTTGAATTTGGACGTGCTTCCCAGAGGTCCATGGATTTGAATTTGGACGTGCTTCCCAGAGGTCCATGGATTTGAATTTGGACATACTTCCCAAAGGTCCGATGGATTGGAGTTTGGATGTGCTTCCCAGAGGTCCGATGGATTGGACACTTGGATGTGCTTCCCAGAGGTCCAAAGATTAAATTTTGGATGTGCTTCCCAGAGGTCCGTGGATTTGAATTTGGACATGCTTCCCAGAGGTCCGATGGATTGAAGTTTGGACGTGCTTCCTAGAGGTCCGATGGTTTGGAATCTTGGATGTGCTTCCCAGAGGTCCAAATATTGAATTTTGCACGTGCATCCGAGAGGTTCGTGGATTTGAATTTGGACGTGCTTCCCAGAGGTCCGATGGATTAAAGTTTGGCCGTGCTTCCCAAAGGTCCGATGGATTGAAGTTTGGACGTGCTTCCCAGAGGCCTGAAGGTTTGGAATCTTGGATGTGCTTCCTAGAGGTCCAAGGATTGAATTTTGGACGTGCTTCCCAGAGGACCGTGGATTTGAATTTGGACGTGCTTCCTAGAGGTCCGATGGATTAAAGTTTGGACGTGCTTCCCAGAGGTCCGATGGATTGGAATCTTAGACGTGCTTCCCAAAGGTCCAAAGATTGAATTTGGATGTGCTTCCTAGAGGTCCAAGGATGTTAATTTTGGATGTGTTTTCCCAGAGGTCCGTGGATTTGAATTTGGAAGTACTTCCCAGAGGTTCGATGGATTGAAGTTTGGATGTGCTTCCTAGAGGTCCGATGGTTTGGAATCTTGGATGTGCTTCCTAGAGGTCCAAGGATTTAATTTTGGACGTGCTTCCCAGAGGTCCGTGGATTTGAATTTGGACGTGCGTCCTAGAGGTCCGATGGATTAAAGGTTGGACGTGCTTCCTAAAAGTCCAAAGATTGAATTTTGGACGTGCTTCCCAGAGGTCCTAGGATTTGAATTTTGGACGTGTGTCCTAGAGGTCCCTGGATTTAAATTTGGACGTGCTTCCCAGAAGTCTGATGGATTGAAGTTTGGACGTGCTTCTAAGAGGTCCGATGGATTGAAATTTGGACGTGCTTCCTAGAGGTCCGATGGATTGAAGTTTGGACGTGCTTCCTAGAGGTCTGATAGATTGGAATCTTGGACGTGCTTCCCAGAGGTCCAAAGATTGAATTTTGGATGTGCTTCCCAGAGGAACGTGGATTTGAATTTGGACGTGCTTCCTAGAGGTGCAGGGATTTGAATTTTGGACGTGCTTTCTTGAGGTCCGTGGATTTTAATTTGGACATGCTTCCCAAAGGTCCAATGGATTGAAGTTTAGATGTGCTTCCCAGAGGTCCAATGGTTTCGAATCATGGATGTGCTTCCTAGAGGTCCAAGGATTGAATTTTGGACGTGCTTCCCAGAGTTCCGTGGATTTGAATTTGGACGTGCTTCCCAGAGGTCCATGGATTTGAATTTGGACATGCTTCCCAGAGGTCCGATGGATTGAAGTTTGGATGTGCTTCCTAGAGGTCCGATGGTTTGGAATCTTGGATGTGCTTCCCAGAGGTCCAAAGATTGAATTTTGGACGTGCATCCCAGAGGTTCGGGGATTTGAATTTGGACGTGCTTCCCAGAGTTCCGATGGATTAAAGTTTGGACGTGCTTCCCAAAGGTCCGATGGATTGAAGTTTGGACGTGCTTCCCAGAGGCCCGAAGGTTTGGAATCTTGGATGTGCTTCCTAGAGGTCCGAGGATTGAATTTTGGACGTGCTTCCCAGAGGACTATGGATTTGAATTTGGACGTGCTTCCTAGAGGTTCGATGGATTAAAGTTTGGACGTGCTTCCCAAAGGTCCGATGGATTGGAATCTTAGACGTGCTTCCCAAAGGTCCAAAGATTGAATTTGGATGTGCTTCCTAGAGGTCCAAGGATTTGAATTTTGGATGTGTTTTCCCAGAGGTCCGTGGAATTGAATTTGGACGTGCTTCCCAGAGGTCCGATGGATTGAAGTTTGGACGTGCTTCCTAGAGGTCCGATGGTTTGGAATCTTGGATGTGCTTCCTAGAGGTCCAAGGATTGAATTTTGGACGTGCTTCCCAGAGGTTCGTTGATTTAATTTTGGACGTGCTTCCCAGAGGTCCGCGGATTTGAATTTGGATGTGCTTCCTAGAGGTCCGATGGATTAAAGTTTGGACGTGCTTCCCAGAGGTCCGACGGATTGGAATCTTGGACGTGCTTCCCAGAGATCCGACGGATTGGAATCTTGGACGTGCTTCCCAGAGGTCCAAAGATTGAATTTTGGACGTGCTTCCCAGAGGTCCTAGGATTTGAATTTTGGATGTGTTTCCTAGAGGTCCCTGGATTTAAATTTGGACGTGCTTCCCAGAAGTCCGATGGATTAAAGTTTGGACATGCTTCTCAGAGGTCCGATGGATTGAAATTTGGACGTGCTTCCCAGAGGTCCGATGGATTGAAGTTTGGACGTGCTTCCTAGAAGTCCGATGGATTGGAATCTTGGACGTGCTTCCCAGAGGTCCAAAGATTGAATTTTGGATGTGCTTCCCAGAGGTCCGTGGATTTGAATTTGGACGTGCTTCCTAGAGGTCCAATGATTTGAATTTTGGAGGTGCTTCCTAGAGGTCCGTGGATTTGAATTTGGACATGCTTCCCAGAGGTCCAATGGATTGAAGTTTAGATGTTCTTCCCAGAGGTCTAATGGTTTTGATTCTTGGATGCGCTTCCTAGAGGTCCAAGGATTGAATTTTGGACGTGCTTCCCAGAGGTCCGTGGATTTGAATTTGGACGTGCTTCCCAGAGGTCCATGGATTTGAATTTGGACGTGCTTCCCAGAGGTCCATGGATTTGAATTTGGACATACTTCCCAAAGGTCCGATGGATTGAAGTTTGGATGTGCTTCCCAGAGTTCCGATGGATTGGACACTTGGATGTGCTTCCCAGAGGTCCAAAGATTAAATTTTGGATGTGCTTCCCAGAGGTCCGTGGATTTGAATTTGGACATGCTTCCCAGAGGTCCGATGGATTGAAGTTGGATGTGCTTCCTAGAGGTCCGATGGTTTGGAATCTTGGACGTGCTTCCCAGAGGTCCGATGGATTAAAGTTTGGACATGCTTCTCAGAGGTCCGATGGATTGAAATTTGGACGTGCTTCCCAGAGGTCCAATGGATTGAAGTTTGGACGTGCTTCCTAGAAGTCCGATGGATTGGAATCTTGGACGTGCTTCCCAGAGGTCCAAAGATTGAATTTTGGATGTGCTTCCCAGAGGTCCGTGGATTTGAATTTGGACGTGCTTCCTAGAGGTCCAATGATTTGAATTTTGGAGGTGCTTCCTAGAGGTCCGTGGATTTGAATTTGGACATGCTTCCCAGAGGTCCAATGGATTGAAGTTTAGATGTTCTTCCCAGAGGTCCAATGGTTTTGATTCTTGGATGCGCTTCCTAGAGGTCCAAGGATTGAATTTTGGACGTGCTTCCC
Organism: Quercus rubra; assembly: GCA_035136125.1. Taxonomy (NCBI): domain Eukaryota; kingdom Viridiplantae; phylum Streptophyta; class Magnoliopsida; order Fagales; family Fagaceae; genus Quercus; species Quercus rubra. The sequence continues at coordinate 11,729,255 of CM068739.1, forward strand.
AGAGGTCCGTGGATTTGAATTTGGACGTGCTTCCCAGAGGTCCATGGATTTGAATTTGGACGTGCTTCCCAGAGGTCCATGGATTTGAATTTGGACATACTTCCCAAAGGTCCGATGGATTGAAGTTTGGATGTGCTTCCCAGAGTTCCGATGGATTGGACACTTGGATGTGCTTCCCAGAGGTCCAAAGATTAAATTTTGGATGTGCTTCCCAGAGGTCCGTGGATTTGAATTTGGACATGCTTCCCAGAGGTCCGATGGATTGAAGTTGGATGTGCTTCCTAGAGGTCCGATGGTTTGGAATCTTGGACGTGCTTCCCAGAGGTCCGATGGATTAAAGTTTGGACATGCTTCTCAGAGGTCCGATGGATTGAAATTTGGACGTGCTTCCCAGAGGTCCAATGGATTGAAGTTTGGACGTGCTTCCTAGAAGTCCGATGGATTGGAATCTTGGACGTGCTTCCCAGAGGTCCAAAGATTGAATTTTGGATGTGCTTCCCAGAGGTCCGTGGATTTGAATTTGGACGTGCTTCCTAGAGGTCCAATGATTTGAATTTTGGAGGTGCTTCCTAGAGGTCCGTGGATTTGAATTTGGACATGCTTCCCAGAGGTCCAATGGATTGAAGTTTAGATGTTCTTCCCAGAGGTCCAATGGTTTTGATTCTTGGATGCGCTTCCTAGAGGTCCAAGGATTGAATTTTGGACGTGCTTCCCAGAGGTCCGTGGATTTGAATTTGGACGTGCTTCCCAGAGGTCCATGGATTTGAATTTGGACGTGCTTCCCAGAGGTCCATGGATTTGAATTTGGACATACTTCCCAAAGGTCCGATGGATTGAAGTTTGGATGTGCTTCCCAGAGTTCCGATGGATTGGACACTTGGATGTGCTTCCCAGAGGTCCAAAGATTAAATTTTGGATGTGCTTCCCAGAGGTCCGTGGATTTGAATTTGGACATGCTTCCCAGAGGTCCGATGGATTGAAGTTGGATGTGCTTCCTAGAGGTCCGATGGTTTGGAATCTTGGATGTGCTTCCCAGAGGTCCAAAGATTGAATTTTGGACGTGCATCCGAGAGGTTCGTGGATTTGAATTTGGACGTGCTTCCCAGAGGTCCGATGGATTAAAGTTTGGCCGTGCTTCCCAAAGGTCCGATGGATTGAAGTTTGGACGTGCTTCCCAGAGGCCCGAAGGTTTGGAATCTTGGATGTGCTTCCCAGAGGTCCAAAGATTGAATTTTGGACGTGCATCCGAGGGGTTCGTGGATTTGAATTTGGACGTGCTTCCCAGAGGTCCGATGGATTAAAGTTTGGCCGTGCTTCCCAAAGGTCTGATGGATTGAAGTTTGGACGTGCTTCCCAGAGGCCCGAAGGTTTGGAATCTTGGATGTGCTTCCTAGAGGTCCAAGGATTGAATTTTGGACGTGCTTCCCAAAGGACCGTGGATTTGAATTTGGACGTGCTTCCTAGAGGTCCGATGGATTAAATTTTGGACGTGCTTCCCAGAGGTCCGATGGATTGAAGTTTAGATGTTCTTCCCAGAGGTCCAATGGTTTTGATTCTTGGATGCGCTTCCTAGAGGTCCAAGGATTGAATTTTGGACGTGCTTCCCAGAGGTCCGTGGATTTGAATTTGGACGTGCTTCCCAGAGGTCCATGGATTTGAATTTGGACGTGCTTCCCAGAGGTCCATGGATTTGAATTTGGACATACTTCCCAAAGGTCCGATGGATTGAAGTTTGGATGTGCTTCCCAGAGTTCCGATGGATTGGACACTTGGATGTGCTTCCCAGAGGTCCAAAGATTAAATTTTGGATGTGCTTCCCAGAGGTCCGTGGATTTGAATTTGGACATGCTTCCCAGAGGTCCAATGGATTGAAGTTGGATGTGCTTCCTAGAGGTCCGATGGTTTGGAATCTTGGATGTGCTTCCCAGAGGTCCAAAGATTGAATTTTTGACGTGCATCCGAGAAGTTCGTGGATTTGAATTTGGACGTGCTTCCCAGAGGTCCGATGGATTAAAGTTTGGCCGTGCTTCCCAAAGGTCCGATGGATTGAAGTTTGGACGTGCTTCCCAGAGGCCCGAAGGTTTGGAATCTTGGATGTGCTTCCTAGAGGTCCAAGGATTGAATTTTGGACGTGCTTCCCAGAGGTTCGTTGATTTAATTTTGGACGTGCTTCCCAGAGGTCCGCGGATTTGAATTTGGATGTGCTTCCTAGAGGTCCGATGGATTAAAGTTTGGACGTGCTTCCCAGAGGTCCGACGGATTGGAATCTTGGACGTGCTTCCCAGAGGTCCGACGGATTGGAATCTTGGACGTGCTTCCCAGAGGTCCAAAGATTGAATTTTGGATGTGCTTCCCAAAGGTCCGTGGATTTGAATTTGGACGTGCTTCCTAGAGGTCCAATGATTTGAATTTTGGAGGTGCTTCCTAGAGGTCCGTGGATTTGAATTTGGACATGCTTCCCAGAGGTCCAATGGATTGAAGTTTAGATGTTCTTCCCAGAGGTCCAATGGTTTTGATTCTTGGATGCGCTTCCTAGAGGTCCAAGGATTGAATTTTGGACGTGCTTCCCAGAGGTCCGTGGATTTGAATTTGGACGTGCTTCCCAGAGGTCCATGGATTTGAATTTGGACATACTTCCCAAAGGTCCGATGGATTGAAGTTTGGATGTGCTTCCCAGAGGCCCGAAGGTTTGGAATCTTGGATGTGCTTCCTAGAGGTCCAAGGATTGAATTTTGGACGTGCTTCCCAGAGGTTCGTTGATTTAATTTTGGACGTGCTTCCCAGAGGTCCGCGGATTTGAATTTGGATGTGCTTCCTAGAGGACCGATGGATTAAAGTTTGGACGTGCTTCCCAGAGGTCCGACGGATTGGAATCTTGGACGTGCTTCCCAGAGGTCCGACGGATTGGAATCTTGGATGTGCTTCCCAGAGGTCCAAAGATTAAATTTTGGATGTGCTTCCCAGAGGTCCGTGGATTTGAATTTGGACATGCTTCCCAGAGGTCCAATGGATTGAAGTTTAGATGTTCTTCCCAGAGGTCCAATGGTTTTGATTCTTGGATGCGCTTCCTAGAGGTCCAAGGATTGAATTTTGGACGTGCTTCCCAGAGGTCCGTGGATTTGAATTTGGACGTGCTTCCCAGAGGTCCATGGATTTGAATTTGGACGTGCTTCCCAGAGGTCCATGGATTTGAATTTGGACATACTTCCCAAAGGTCCGATGGATTGAAGTTTGGATGTGCTTCCCAGAGTTCCGATGGATTGGACACTTGGATGTGCTTCCCAGAGGTCCAAAGATTAAATTTTGGATGTGCTTCCCAGAGGTCCGTGGATTTGAATTTGGACATGCTTCCCAGAGGTCCGATGGATTGAAGTTGGATGTGCTTCCTAGAGGTCCGATGGTTTGGAATCTTGGATGTGCTTCCCAGAGGTCCAAAGATTGAATTTTGGACGTGCATCCGAGAGGTTCGTGGATTTGAATTTGGACGTGCTTCCCAGAGGTCCGATGGATTAAAGTTTGGCCGTGCTTCCCAAAGGTCCGATGGATTGAAGTTTGGACGTGCTTCCCAGAGGCCCGAAGGTTTGGAATCTTGGATGTGCTTCCCAGAGGTCCAAAGATTGAATTTTGGACGTGCATCCGAGGGGTTCGTGGATTTGAATTTGGACGTGCTTCCCAGAGGTCCGATGGATTAAAGTTTGGCCGTGCTTCCCAAAGGTCCGATGGATTGAAGTTTGGACGTGCTTCCCAGAGGCCCGAAGGTTTGGAATCTTGGATGTGCTTCCTAGAGGTCCAAGGATTGAATTTTGGACGTGCTTCCCAAAGGACCGTGGATTTGAATTTGGACGTGCTTCCTAGAGGTCCGATGGATTAAATTTTGGACGTGCTTCCCAGAGGTCCGATGGATTGAAGTTTAGATGTTCTTCCCAGAGGTCCAATGGTTTTGATTCTTGGATGCGCTTCCTAGAGGTCCAAGGATTGAATTTTGGACGTGCTTCCCAGAGGTCCGTGGATTTGAATTTGGACGTGCTTCCCAGAGGTCCATGGATTTGAATTTGGACATACTTCCCAAAGGTCCGATGGATTGAAGTTTGGATGTGCTTCCCAGAGGCCCGAAGGTTTGGAATCTTGGATGTGCTTCCTAGAGGTCCAAGGATTGAATTTTGGACGTGCTTCCCAGAGGTTCGTTGATTTAATTTTGGACGTGCTTCCCAGAGGTCCGCGGATTTGAATTTGGATGTGCTTCCTAGAGGTCCGATGGATTAAAGTTTGGACGTGCTTCCCAGAGGTCCGACGGATTGGAATCTTGGACGTGCTTCCCAGAGGTCCGACGGATTGGAATCTTGGATGTGCTTCCCAGAGGTCCAAAGATTAAATTTTGGATGTGCTTCCCAGAGGTCCGTGGATTTGAATTTGGACATGCTTCCCAGAGGTCCAATGGATTGAAGTTTAGATGTTCTTCCCAGAGGTCCAATGGTTTTGATTCTTGGATGCGCTTCCTAGAGGTCCAAGGATTGAATTTTGGACGTGCTTCCCAGAGGTCCGTGGATTTGAATTTGGACGTGCTTCCCAGAGGTCCATGGATTTGAATTTGGACGTGCTTCCCAGAGGTCCATGGATTTGAATTTGGACATACTTCCCAAAGGTCCGATGGATTGAAGTTTGGATGTGCTTCCCAGAGTTCCGATGGATTGGACACTTGGATGTGCTTCCCAGAGGTCCAAAGATTAAATTTTGGATGTGCTTCCCAGAGGTCCGTGGATTTGAATTTGGACATGCTTCCCAGAGGTCCGATGGATTGAAGTTGGATGTGCTTCCTAGAGGTCCGATGGTTTGGAATCTTGGATGTGCTTCCCAGAGGTCCAAAGATTGAATTTTGGACGTGCATCCGAGAGGTTCGTGGATTTGAATTTGGACGTGCTTCCCAGAGGTCCGATGGATTAAAGTTTGGCCGTGCTTCCCAAAGGTCCGATGGATTGAAGTTTGGACGTGCTTCCCAGAGGCCCGAAGGTTTGGAATCTTGGATGTGCTTCCCAGAGGTCCAAAGATTGAATTTTGGACGTGCATCCGAGGGGTTCGTGGATTTGAATGTGGACGTGCTTCCCAGAGGTCCGATGGATTAAAGTTTGGCCGTGCTTCCCAAAGGTCCGATGGATTGAAGTTTGGACGTGCTTCCCAGAGGCCCGAAGGTTTGGAATCTTGGATGTGCTTCCTAGAGGTCCAAGGATTGAATTTTGGACGTGCTTCCCAGAGGACCGTGGATTTGAATTTGGACGTGCTTCCTAGAGGTCCGATGGATTAAATTTTGGACGTGCTTCCCAGAGGTCCGATGGATTGAAGTTTAGATGTTCTTCCCAGAGGTCCAATGGTTTTGATTCTTGGATGCGCTTCCTAGAGGTCCAAGGATCTAATTTTGGACGTGCTTCCCAGAGGTCCGTGGATTTGAATTTGGACGTGCTTCCCAGAGGTCCATGGATTTGAATTTGGACGTGCTTCCCAGAGGTCCATGGATTTGAATTTGGACATACTTCCCAAAGGTCCGATGGATTGAAGTTTGGATGTGCTTCCCAGAGTTCCGATGGATTGGACACTTGGATGTGCTTCCCAGAGGTCCAAAGATTAAATTTTGGATGTGCTTCCCAGAGGTCCGTGGATTTGAATTTGGACATGCTTCCCAGAGGTCCAATGGATTGAAGTTGGATGTGCTTCCTAGAGGTCCGATGGTTTGGAATCTTGGATGTGCTTCCCAGAGGTCCAAAGATTGAATTTTTGACGTGCATCCGAGAAGTTCGTGGATTTGAATTTGGACGTGCTTCCCAGAGGTCCGATGGATTAAAGTTTGGCCGTGCTTCCCAAAGGTCCGATGGATTGAAGTTTGGACGTGCTTCCCAGAGGCCCGAAGGTTTGGAATCTTGGATGTGCTTCCTAGAGGTCCAAGGATTGAATTTTGGACGTGCTTCCCAGAGGTTCGTTGATTTAATTTTGGACGTGCTTCCCAGAGGTCCGCGGATTTGAATTTGGATGTGCTTCCTAGAGGTCCGATGGATTAAAGTTTGGACGTGCTTCCCAGAGGTCCGACGGATTGGAATCTTGGACGTGCTTCCCAGAGGTCCGACGGATTGGAATCTTGGACGTGCTTCCCAGAGGTCCAAAGATTGAATTTTGGATGTGCTTCCCAAAGGTCCGTGGATTTGAATTTGGACGTGCTTCCTAGAGGTCCAATGATTTGAATTTTGGAGGTGCTTCCTAGAGGTCCGTGGATTTGAATTTGGACATGCTTCCCAGAGGTCCAATGGATTGAAGTTTAGATGTTCTTCCCAGAGGTCCAATGGTTTTGATTCTTGGATGCGTTTCCTAGAGGTCCAAGGATTGAATTTTGGACGTGCTTCCCAGAGGTCCGTGGATTTGAATTTGGACGTGCTTCCCAGAGGTCCATGGATTTGAATTTGGACATACTTCCCAAAGGTCCGATGGATTGAAGTTTGGATGTGCTTCCCAGAGTTCCGATGGATTGGACACTTGGATGTGCTTCCCAGAGGTCCAAAGATTAAATTTTGGATGTGCTTCCCAGAGGTCCGTGGATTTGAATTTGGACATGCTTCCCAGAGGTCCGATGGATTGAAGTTGGATGTGCTTCCTAGAGGTCCGATGGTTTGGAATCTTGGATGTGCTTCCCAGAGGTCCAAAAATTGAATTTTGGACGTGCATCCGAGAGGTTCGTGGATTTGAATTTGGACGTGCTTCCCAGAGGTCCGATGGATTAAAGTTTGGCCGTGCTTCCCAAAGGTCCGATGGATTGAAGTTTGGACGTGCTTCCCAGAGGCCCGAAGGTTTGGAATCTTGGATGTGCTTCCTAGAGGTTCAAGGATTGAATTTTGGACGTGCTTCCCAGAGGACCGTGGATTTGAATTTGGACGTGCTTCCTAGAGGTCCGATGGATTAAAGTTTGGACGTGCTTCCCAGAGGTCCGATGGATTGGAATCTTAGACGTGCTTCCCAAATGTCCAAAGATTGAATTTGGATGTGCTTCCTAGAGGTCCAAGGATTTGAATTTTGGATGTGTTTTCCCAGAGGTCCGTGGATTTGAATTTGGATGTACTTCCCAGAGGTTCGATGGATTGAAGTTTGGATGTGCTTCCTAGAGGTCCGATGGTTTGGAATCTTGGATGTGCTTCCTAGATGTCCAAGGATTGAATTTTGGACGTGCTTCACAGAGGTCCGTGGATTTAATTTTGGACGTGCTTCCCAGAGGTCCGTGGATTTGAATTTGGACGTGCGTCCTAGAGGTCCGATGGATTAAAGGTTGGACGTGCTTCCTAAAGGTCCAAAGATTGAATTTTGGACGTGCTTCCCAGAGGTCCTAGGATTTGAATTTTGGACGTGTGTCCTAGAGGTCCCTGGCTTTAAATTTGGACGTGCTTCCCAGAAGTCTGATGGATTAAAGTTTGGACGTGCTTCTAAGAGGTCCGACGGATTGAAATTTGGACGTGCTTCCTAGAGGTCCTATGGATTGAAGTTTGGACGTGCTTCCTAGAGGTCTGATAGATTGGAATCTTGGACGTGCTTCCCAGAGGTCCAAAGATTGAATTTTGGATGTGCTTCCCAGAGGAACGTGGATTTGAATTTGGACGTGCTTGCTAGAGGTCCAGGGATTTGAATTTTGGACGTGCTTCCTTGAGGTCCGTGGATTTTAATTGGGACATGCTTCCCAGAGGTCCAATGGATTGAAGTTTAGATGTGCTTCCCAGAGGTCCAATGGTTTCGAATCTTGGATGTGCTTCCTAGAGGTCCAAGGATTGAATTTTGGACGTGCTTCCCAGAGGTCCGTGGATTTGAATTTGGACGTGCTTCCCAGAGGTCCATGGATTTGAATTTGGACATGCTTCCCAGAGGTCCGATGGATTGAAGTTTCGATGTACTTCCTAGAGGTCCGATGGTTTGGAATCTTGGATGTGCTTCCCAGAGGTCCAAAGATTGAATTTTGGACGTGCATCCCAGAGGTTCGGGGATTTGAATTTGGACGTGCTTCCCAGAGTTCCGATGGATTAAAGTTTGGACGTGCTTCCCAAAGGTCCGATGGATTGAAGTTTGGACGTGCTTCCCAGAGGCCCGAAGGTTTGGAATCTTGGATGTGCTTCCTAGAGGTCCGAGGATTGAATTTTGGACGTGCTTCCCAGAGGACTATGGATTTGAATTTGGTCGTGCTTCCTAGAGGTCCGATGGATTAAAGTTTGGACGTGCTTCCCAAAGGTCCGATGGATTGGAATCTTAGACGTGCTTCCCAAAGGTCCAAAGATTGAATTTGGATGTGCTTCCTAGAGGTCCAAGGATTTGAATTTTGGATGTGTTTTCCCAGAGGTCCAAGGATTGAATTTGGACGTACTTCCCAGAGGTCCGATGGATTGAAGTTTGGATGTGCTTCCTAGAGGTCCAAGGATTGAATTTTGGACGTGCTTCTCAGAGGTCCGTGGATTTAATTTCGGACGTGCTTCCCAGAGGTCCGATGGATTAAAGTTTGGACGTTCTTCCCAGATGTCCGATGGATTGGAATCTTGGACGTGCTTCCCAGAGGTCCAAAGATTTAATTTTGGACGTGCTTCCCAGAGATCCTAGGATTTGAATTTTGGGCGTGTTTCCTAGAGGTCCCTGGATTTAAATTTGGACGTGCTTCCCAGAAGTCCGATGGATTGAAGTTTGGACATGCTTTTCAGAGATCCGATGGATTGAAATTTGGACGTGATTCCCAGAGTTCCGATGGATTGAAGTTTGGACATGCTTCCTAGAGGTCCGATGGATTGGAATCTTGGACGTGCTTCCCAGAGGTCTAAAGATTGAATTTTGGATGTGCTTCCCAGACGTCCGTGGATTTGAATTTGGACGTGCTTCCAAGAGGTCCAAGGATTTGAATTTTGGTCGTGCTTCCTAGAGGTCCGTGGATTTGAATTTGGAC